>JAEPRC010000157.1:0-67925 GCA_016758945.1 Mucor plumbeus
TAACATTAATCTTTCTTGTGCAGAGTCTTAATTCGTCGTCTTGTAGTAAGATTTATATATTCCCTATGCAAATATTACTAGCTTTTAATAATACTCAACTGATGCTGCTTTTACCAACTGGTTCAAGGTATACTTTTTATTCTTTTTTATATTTATATGTATACTTTATATTCATGTCTTTTTATTATTTGTAAATTAGTTCTTCAGGAATATCTTCTATTTCACATGCTGGGCTATGGTCAGGGTAGTAATGTAGTAATATATGTATTTAATTTAATAAATTTACTATCTAAAATCAACTTGTATTTTAACTAATAATTTCTCTTTTGACATAGTCATTCTGCATTTAACTTGGAGCATTTTACATAAACACAAACTATATTGTTGTAGATTCAATGTAATACGACTCAAGGTAAGTGTTGTCGTCTCCATAATCTTTTATTGTAATAAAAATACTTCAGTACTTGCATCTTATATACAGTGGTGGGACAAACTGTCCAAGTGTTTTGCAGAAGAGCGCATTTTGTTTGAAAAATTTGGAAATTGTCTCCCAAAAAAAAAAAAAACCTTATTGTATAAAAGCCCAAAGATTTTTCTTTCAAACGATACTAACATGCATAGTATATAATAAGATTTGCAGCAACGACAAAGGTTTAAAGTACAGATATCTATTTTTTGTATTTTTGGGAAACATGAGAATGTAAATTTAAATTTTGGTAATTTCCGAGCTATGCATTGGAGGAATATGAAACTTTGTACAATTTTTGTTTGCGTTTTTGACAGTCGGAAAATAAATACAAAAGTTTAAATATAGCCGTTACTTTTTATTTTCAACCCATTAGTTTCTTTATATCATAAAATCTTCTTATTTTAACTATGACCAAACCTATCTCATCTGAAACTCAGAATGCACTCAAAGTTTTGCTTCAAAAAAAAAACACCCTACTCCCAGTTTATAAAACTTCTACCAAATATATCAAAATCCACAATTGGTAACTACAACAAGAAATTTTTTGGTAGTGCCCAACATACCATTGTGGGAAGAGTTTCAAAAATCTCCACCAAAACTCAACGATACATAGCCAGTAGTATAAGAAACGGTAGAATGGATGGGCCCAAAGGTGCAGTCAGATTTTTAGCCTCCCAATTTATCCCTATGACAACTAGTGGTGTCAAGAAGATGCTCAGAAAAAAAGGATTTAAGTCTAGAAGAAAGGTAAAGACCAATATGGTCAGCCGTGACAACAAAAAAGTCCGTTTAGCATGGGCAAAGGCACACAGACATTACACAATGACTGATTGGCGCAAGTGGATGTTCTCCGACGAGACCAGAGTGAATATGTGGGGTGCTGATAGTGTTTCCTTCTATTGGTCTGATAAACCTGGCACCATGCAACCTCATCAAACAACTACCAAGGTACAAGATAATGGCGGCGGGGTCATGTTCTGGGGCTGTATAACAGCTGATGGCCCTGGTTATGGTAAAGTTATACTAGAAGGAACAATTAACTCCGAGGAATACGTCAAGATACTAGATTCATCTCTGTTGGACACTTTAGATTATTATGGCAAGAATGCATCTGACATTAGATTTCAACAAGATAAGGCCTCCCCACATAAATCAGATGTTACACGAGACTGGTTTGACCAAAATGGTTTTTCTGAAGATGAAATACTTGACTGGCCGGCCCAAAGTTCCGATCTAAATCCTATTGAGCACGTCTGGTATCAGCTTAAGCATCGTCTCGATAATTATATGACTAAGCCAACAACTAAAGAAGAGTTGGCTAAAAGAATATCAGTAGAATGGGATAAGATTACACAGAAAGAGTGTTTACGATATATAGATAGCATGCCAAGTAGAATTGAAGCGGTCATTAAAAGCAATGGTGGTCCTACATCTTTTTAAAATAAAGTCATACAGTGACCCGCAAAACTGTTTCAATGTTTTGAAAATTTGAACAAAAGTAACCATAGCTTTTTCAATTTCAGTCGGAGATACATGAAATTACTATTTTAAGTAATTTAACATATTTTAAGTATTTATTAAAAGTCCGATTTAATTAATTGTAATTCCGAATATATTATGTATGTTTAAAAAAGAGTACATCATTGAAACAGTTTTGCACGCACATCATTAAAATTATAAATTAGCAACCCACAACTTCTACATTGAAGCTGGACACCTTATAAAATAGATAAATACGTGGAAAATATAGGAGATGTTTTTCAATTTTAATCCTACAATTCTTACTAGTAACTTCAAGTAAAATACCAAAATGAAAAGTATATTGGACAATAAATGCAACGACGTCCTTTCTTTGCTAAATTCACGTCATACCGTAACGAAAATTGTTCGCCGTGTAAGAGTTAGCAAAGCCACCGTATGTGGTATTGAAAAAATAGCTTGTCCTGACCGAAAAAAAGCTAAAGGAGGCCGCCCATAGAAACTAACTATTGAAAATAAAAGATATTGTGTACAAAAAATCGCCAAAGGTGGCTTAGGTAATGCGATACAAGCCAAAGAAGAGCTCTCACATAGTCTAAAAATTAATGTCAGCGCAGATACTGTACGTATAACTCTCAAGAATTATGGTTTAGGCGCTTTACCTAAGGTAAAAAAGCCAGACATCAGTGACGATAATGCCAAGGAGCGTCTCCTCTGGTGTAAAGACAGAATTGATTGGACTTTAGATAATTGGAAGCGCGTTATTTTTACCGACGGGTTAAGGGTAAATTGTTTTAACTTGAATGGTTGAGTTTGGTGCTGGAAAAGAGACAACGAGGAGGTACAACCAAAGCATACAAAGAAAACGAGAAAACATGGAGGCGGCCGTATCATGATTTGTTGTGAAATTTCTTATTCCAAAATCGGCTGGTTGTGCAAAATTGAAGGCAATTTAAACTCCAAACTATACAAAAGTATTACTGACGACGATTTGGAACAATGTATTGACGAAATGTCCCAAAAATTAAAGTTGCGTAGAGATCAAGTCATTCTTTAGCAAGACAATCATCCTAAACATGCCTCAAAATTAATGAAAGACCACTTCAAAACAAGAAAATATGAAGTAATGTCATGGCCAGCACAATCTCCAGATCTAAACCAATTGAAAATCCGCTGGAATGAGTATGATAAGCCTCCAAAAGGTATGAATAGTCTTTGGGACAAAACGCGTGAGGTTTGGTATGAAAAAATAACAGTTGAGGAATGCCAAAAAATTATTTCAAGTATGCCTTATTGTGTCAAAGCTTGCATTAAAGTAAAAGTTTACTGCATTGATTATTAACTGCATTTAAATAAAATTTAAGTCTTTTTGGATAGTGCGTGCAAAACTGTTTCAATGATGTACTCTTTTTTAAACATACATAATATATGCGGAATTACAATTAATTAAATTGGGCTTTCACCAAATACTTAAAATATGTTAAATTACTTAAAGTAGTAATTTCATGTATCTCCGACTGAAATTGAAAAAGATATGGTTACTTTTGTTCAAATTTTCAAAATATTGAAACAGTTTTGCGGGTCACTGTATATAAATATAGCTCAAATAAATACAAAATAATTATTTTTTTGTTAGTGACTATACTTATTTGTTTAGTCAAGAGGAAAGCGTGCTATTGAAAAGGTGAATCATATACTTAATCTATATATATTTTTTTTAGAAATTATGTATTAAGACTTTATTTTAGGACTTAATGTAGTTTTGACAGAAAGATCAGCCAACAAAGAGGTCAGTACTTCTTGCAACATATTATTTTGAGTGCGAATATCGGCTTTTCGAGGGCTTTTATAGCTATATCATTATTACTAATATAATATTATAACCAATTAATTTAATACTACATATGACCTATTTTTTTTAAATAAAACAATCAATTTTCATCCCATAAATATTCATATTTTGTGTTCTTATTATTTCGTTTTTGATTTTACAATGATGCTGCTAATATAATATAGACCTCAGCTATCTATTTTTATTAATAAACCCTTATTTTTTTTACCAATTTTACCCATAGTATGTGATATCTGATAGATCCGGAATTTGATTTTTTGCCTAGTGATTTAATGCAATTTGATTACATCTGCATTGTAGTACGACGGGTTTTTTATATCATAAGTAGAAATCTACAATATCTAAGTATTTTGAAATCTTCATTATTTGTAGCAACAAATTTTGAAGTAGCATGACCTAAACTTGCTAGGATTTTTCTTCATTTACAGGAATAACATCCTTTGTTTCCTCCATATTCTCAATTTCATCATTACCATCATGGATTAAGAACGTGACGTAATTATCCAAGATGCCTTCATTCTTTTCTTAAAATTGAAGTTGACTTGTGTTTTAAATTTGATTTAAGGGAGGTCCTTAATATAAGGGACTTTTTAAAAGAAACCACGGGTGCTCTTAAATTGAGGTTCGACTATAATACGATTAAGTTGCGTAAATCTACACTATGTAAAAAATGTGTGAAGTTTATGTACTCCCTTGCAATTATTAGTAATCCGCGTGGAATAATCATGCGAAAATCTCAATAAACTGCATTTTCCGCACGAAAATTAGTTATGAAATTGCAAAGCTCTGCGTTCCCCGCATATTTTATGAGAAACTTGCAATTTCCTGCATAAAATGCACAGTAAAATTATTACTTGTGATAATAAACCTAGCCTGTTAGGCTTTATGTTCTTGGATTGTATAGACAAGGTAATATGTAGCACAAAATTAAACTTTTTTTTATCGAAATTACAAAATTTGATTTTTTGAAATTTTTCGAAAATCAGATAACGTTCAATAACGTCTAATAGGCATATTATGGATGTATTAAAATGTCTAATTAGATGGTTAAATACCATCTAAATATCCATTAACTCGTTTTAAAAGAAAAAGTACAATTTTTCAGTTTTAGATAAAAAAATGCTCTTTTTTCCGCAATTGTAAAGCTGAAAAATCAAAATATACAACTATTTTGAAGCTACAAGCTATGCTGCAGTATATAAAAGTGTTGTAGTAGCCCTGTTTAGCTGTCAAAAAGCTTTGAATAAAAAGTTAATTATAATTCAAACCTTCTATTTTGTATATCTTTATAGATTATAATACACTATTTGACTTTTTATATAAATTGAAAACATTAACAAATAGATCGTTACAGACTTATTTAATTCAAATAGTCGAATTTATGAGCATAGACATATTAAGATTTATACACTGAAAAAGAACAAATAAGAATTTGAACAGAAACACGGGGTTTCTTTACTATATATTAATGATTTGTATTATTCTAGGTGGTCTTGTTATAAAGATACTAACATTTTCAGTTTTTGTAAATAAATTTTTGATAACAAATAGCAAGAAGAGCTAGAACCAATGACAACTGCTATTTTAATTGATAACACACTTTGAATTTCAACTAAATGAATTATAACTAAAAATGGGTTAAATGGAGATTGGATTTGGGTTGATGAACGTTGGCATTATTAGAAAACGATAGAGAAAAAAGGATTGCATTGACAAATTAATTCCTATTTAGGCAACCTTGATTTTAAGGTGTGAATTCTAATGTGTGCTTGGAGTTTTATTTATTGGTAGTGTAACTATGACGCAGGGGAATAGTTGACTAAACCTAATATCTTTGCTATTATTATTTATTGAATTGTGTAAAATACTTCTTGGTATATATGTCATTTATGTAATCGATTGCACTGTGATCAAGGGTACTATCGTTCACACGACATGTATTGGTTCAAAAGTATTTTGTATTTTCGCATGCGTTTGTTATCGTGTTTACTTTGAGTATCTCTTTATTATTGCTGCACTTTAATACTTTAAGTGGCATAAACTCTGTGAGTGATACTTGTAAATTAAGTTATTTTATAATTATCAAGCTTTTTAGTATGTAATTCCACTGCATATGGAATAGAAATTGGTGAAGGGAAGGCTGGTACGCAGCATATAATTTATTTGATAGTGTGCATTGTGCATTAAGGGCTATCTAATGAACTTTGTCTCATCAAGAAAGATTAATTTTTTGCCGGGAAAATTGAGATTGAATGGCTGAATTTTTACTGAAAAAAAAACCACCAAAAATGTGTGTATATTCCATGGGACCGGAGCGTCCATTTTTTTGGGACCCAAAAAAAAGTGAAGAAAAACTTGAATAACTCGACAAAAAATAGGGCTACAGCCTCAAACAAATACTTAATCTGTAGATAGTTTTGTTGCAGAAAATGTGAAAATATACAATTTTAGGTTTGCATTTAAAAAAAGGGTACTTTCTGATCCAAAACTGTTAAAATAAAATATTGAATGTTACTATAAATTTTGTGAGAAAAATGTTTTCAAAATTTACATAGATCGATTTGAAATTAAAAACCAAGCCTACAATATTTGATACACAAAACGAACTTGCTATGCATTTTCGTAATTTATTCAATATCCAAGTTTTTTTTGGATTTTTTTTCTCCATTTCTCCATTTAAACATTTTTGAATTCAATCCCAGCTGAGTGTAAATATTTGAGCTTTTATGTACGAAAAATGTTTATTTTGAAAAGGACTAAATTGTGTCCGATTGATCTCAACAAAGCCAATGACATGAATATAAAATAAATACTTTTTAATTTGAGAAATATCTTGAATTTGATTACAAAAAGACCAAAAAGGAAAATAAAAAATGTGCTCAGATTTTCTTTATACTTAAAATATTAGAGAGCGCTACAAAACAAGCAAGTTTTGTTATTAGAGGCGATTGGTTTAGCTTAATTTTTTATAGAGATATGATAGCTCAAAGTTTTTAGTTTTCAGCGATGTATACGTGTAAAAATCTAAATCATTAGTACTGGAAACGATTTACCATTTGCTAGAGATAGGATATTTCTGGAAATGCGTTTTCACTTTAAATTTGTACATCTTAGGTACATCAACAAATGATTTTTTGTTCGCATTGTTTAGTAAGAAAAAGAGTTCAAGCAGGAATGAAAAGTCAGGATCAGTTTTGAAGGAAAAAGTATAAGTTTTACTCGTTTTTTAGCTTTTCACAAGATATAATATAATGTAAAGAGCAGGTAAGTTTAGCGGCTATTTCAACCCCAGTGCTAGTACCAGTGAGATAGAAGTGATCTGTCTCATCACGGGAAAAAAGGTGTAAAATGAAGTATAAACTATAACTTTTCTAAGAAACTACTATGGCAGTTGCTGCAGAAACTGTTTTACGTGAAGATATTATCGGAAAGGTATAACTTTATAACAATCTTATGTAAAGAAATACATAACTGCAAATTTTAAAATTGCTATTTTCGGGTTTTTTCCCCATAGTGTCTCCCGGCAATTTAAACCGAATATTTGATCAATATTAAGCCAGGTAAATAGCGATTAGAATAAAGATTGCTTATAATTGCTCTATCACCTACACTGTATAGAAACAAAATGGTATTAAAAATTAATATAAAAAGAAATATCTATGTCATTTTATTTTAAAAATTCTATATTGTATGTTTCTAAAATTCAGATGCTCGTTCAAGTACATCTTTGACCTTTTGGCGAATACCAAACTTGCCATTTCGATCATTATCAAACCATTTAATCGTCTCTTCAGCAGTCTTCAAATTTTGCGACAATTTGACGTCCAAAATCTCTTTTTCTGAAGGTAAGGCGTATCTGCGGAAAGGATGTAAGTGATAATCGTCTTGGGTACGGAAATTGAGTTGTCTTTTAACGTTCGCATAGAAAAATTTGACTCTAATGTCATCATGTAAATCCAAATCCTCAAGCTTTTTAGGGTACCATCGAGGAGGTTTTTTATGAATAACATGAGAAGTAACACCTTCAACAAAATCATCAGCAAACTATATAGATGATTAATATATAATTTATATGGTAATATAATAATTAGTTGACTTACAGGGACAGTTTGCCATAATGCATGTTCCATTCTCAAGCAATCTTTAATAGATAATTTGGAACCTTTTCGAAGATGCTCTAATGTTACCTTTAAGCTAGTAGGGGAACGTTTCAGCATTGTATTTACTGTATCTAATGCAAATCTAGATCCATCTTCTTTCAATGCCTTGACGATTTCTTCTACAGTGTTGTATTTGAAGCACTTATCTACAATCAATCTATCTTCACCGTGTAACGTATATATTTGCGAAGTATGCCCTGTTTCTACAGCAAATTCTTCAATTGTAGTATGAACCAAGTCATGATTTGGTTCATCTATTTCAGATAAACGAGATTCTAATGCTTCCAGACGAGAGGATGGAACGAAATGAGTAGCAATACCTGAAAATCTAAATATAGCCATTGGTTAAATATAAATTTTTGATTTAAGCTGCATTATACATACAATGCATCTTCAGCTTTTACAATGCGACTTGTCAGACCCATATAGGTTCCCAATTGGCCATCAAGTCGAGAAAGAAAGAAGCTTGCGCCTACATCACAAAATAATCCAATGGCTGTTTCGGGCATGGCGAATTGAGTATTTTCAGTTGCGATTCTGAATGGACCTAAGCATGATATTCCACCACCAGCGCCCACTGTTTTCTTCCTGTTAGTAACACTATAAAATTGAGTGAAAGAAAAAAGCTAATCTTACTTGTGATTCCATCCATAACAGCAATATAAGGGGTTTTCATGGTACCAAGGAAATGAATCATTTCATATTCTGTATCAATTTGATGTTCTAAATTGGGGACTCTTTGGGGATCCTTTAATTGATTGATGACATCTATTTATAATGCAGCAACATTATTATCATCAAAATGGTTTATACAGTGTAATTAAGATTACCTTTAACATCTCCGCCAGCACATAAAGCTCTGCCTATACCTTTCATAAAGATAACATTGGCCTTATTCGATTCCTCCCAAGCCTATGCTACACATTAGTTTGCCGAATAACTATTGATGTCTAATGTAAAATGTACTTTTAAATTTGGATAAATGATGTCTACCATTTCCATATCAAGAGCATTTAGTCTTTTTGGCCTATTTAGGATTAAATGACGAGCTCCTAAATGGTTTTTGACCAGAACAGGAGGCTATATTGCATATGTGTAAGTAAAAGAAAAAAACGCATGATCAAAATTTATGGTAACTAGAGTACCTCTAAATGCTGTTGTTGTGTAGCAAACTATAAATGGAAATATGTTTTCATAGTTAATCAATTTATACGTTAAAATATTTGCTGTATAAGTTACATTTCTTTTGAACACTCTTGAAATGGACCTTATTGTCATTTTTGAATGAAATGAGAAAAGATTATTTCTCACACTAATCTTATAAACAATTTGGTTTTGATCGGAGTAGCTGCTTATGTGCTGACTGATGTAAAAAATAGGTTACACATTCATGATCTTGTAAAAAAAAAGGAAGCTTCCCACAATGCTAGCCCCCTCTCATCCGCCGTGAACAACAAAGAGGAAGCTTACACTACATTTGAGTTAATCAATAAGCGCTGGCATTTGTTAGTTTGTCAAAAATTATGGTTGCATTTCGACAAAAAAAAAAAAAAAAGACTACTTTATTTGATAGCACATACTAAAAGGATATTTGATAATTTTGAGGATTGAAATGTACAAGAAAATGGAATTATTTGTAATCATAGAGAGAGGATGGATAAAATATAATGCTTTTTTTTTTTTTTTTTTTTTGCGATATAATAAAACATTTAACTGCGAGGAAAGAGGAAATAAAATTGTGCCAGTGCAAACAATCAAATTAGCTAATTTTCAGCTTGTATAGAAAAGTCATTTTCAACAAATCCCCAGCCATCAATGTCTTCATGTTCTCGATTATAGCGAATATAAGATTCTCTTCGACAGATAACTTCATTTCCAATATGTTTTTTCCAATTAGAATAAACAGGTACAGCAGCAAAATCAAATTCCGGCACGGCAAAATCAGTGTCAGGTACAGTTGCGAAATTTACGTATTTAAAACCAGGTACGCCAAAGTCAACACCAAAACCTCTCATTTTAGGTTGAGAGGACGAACTATAACCATATTTGGGACGACAACGAACAATATGAGAATTTTTGATTTCTTCAGATTTTACGTTTACAAAATCTTCAATAGATTTTTTCTCGGTCAAGATAAAATCGCATGAAAGAATAGCGCCAAAGATAAAAGAACAAGCAATATTTTCAATCACGTTAGCGAAAAAAATACGGAGACAACCAACTAATTGTGCAGGAGTAGTATTGGTAGTGGCAGTGGTAGCGGTAGCGGTAGTAGTAGTAGTAGTAGTAGTGGAAGCAATATCAGCATCAGTAGCAGCAAATTTATCAACTAGATGAGTCAAACAATAGTCGTCATCAACAACTTCCATTAGTTTATCCACAGCCATGTAATCTTCTTCAATATTATTCATAACGAGACTTCTATTAATTTCATCATCATTATCTTTACCAGCAAAAGGATTATACTTATAATTGGTTACAATTTGATCAGTTTGAATAGGATCATAAGAAAATCGCTTGATTTCAAAATGCTGAAAGACGCAATTAACTACTACCAAACTATTATAAAAAGCTGTAAGTGGTGAAAAAGGCTTTAGTAAAAAATCGAACATCTTTGTTAAAGACGAAATCGATAAGATAAACTATTTTGATTTTCAAATTTGTTGGTATTCTTTGATTATAAAGGAAAAGAGTCTCAAATATGAATATTGTGCAAGAAAGAAAGGGATAACAAAATTTTTATACAGTTTTTTTTTTTTTTTTTTTTTTTTGAGGAAAACAAACGGATTTATTTTTAAGGAGTTTAAGGTAAGTATGTGAGTTTTTGTGTACATCGTGATGATGATATGATATGATTGAGTGAGCATGAAGGTTACATTTAATCACTTGGTCATTTGAGAGGCAAACACATATTCTGCCTAAGAAAAAAAAAAAAAAAGAAAACGCTGGCCTTTAATACAGTGATATTTATGAGGTGGTACTTTTACGCCCAAACACGTAATTTGTTTATCTTTTCTTTTTCACTTAATATACTCTATATATATTTCATGTCAAATCACAAAGGGCCACCTGTCGCTTCAATTTCATTAACAGAAAAAAAGGGAGAACATCAATATGCAGTTTTAAAAATCTTGAGTGATATCAATGCTATAATAGAATCAAAACCAATACAAGATGTGATACTATGCACATATTCAATACCGTTTCATATTTCCATACCAGAGTTTCTAGAGTTTGTTGCTCCTATAGATTCATTTGTAGCTCATTATAGAGTATTTCGGTAAAAAAAAAAAAAAATAATGTATGTAAAAATACAAAATTTCTTATCCTTATATCAAAATAGTAATACATCTCTGGATACTTATATGGTTCTATTGAAATTTCGAGATCCTTATTCTGCAAACAATTATTACCAGCAATATAACAATCGTTTATTTAGTTCAATGGAGGTATGTTTATATTAGTAGCAATTATTTCCATTTCTAAAAAGATAACCAATTTGTATCTTCAGCCCGAAAAATGTCAAGTGGTTTACGTCGAATCAGTCGAATTCAATCCTATCATAATATCGCCATACACATTTCCATTTACGCAACAAGCAGAAAATTACGAAGATGATTTATTACCGACATGTCCTGTTTGTTTAGAGCCTATGGATGAAAATACCACAGGATTGTTGACTATTTTATGCCAACATACATTTCATTGTCATTGTTTATCTAAATGGGGGGACGGCAGTTGTCCGGTTTGTCGGTATTCTCAAAAGCCACACAAATCAATAGAAACAGAAACAATTCAAACAGACAATAATACGACATTAGTAGGAAATACCAACGACGAAAATGAATGTGCAACATGTCAATCAACCGAACATTTATGGGTTTGTTTGATTTGTGGGAATGTTGGTTGTGGAAGGTATGAAAATGCTCATGCTTATGAGCATTACCGTCAAACAGATCATCTTTATTCACTTGAAATTGAAACACAACGAGTATGGGATTATGCAGGTGATGGGTACGTGCATAGATTGATACAGAATGCAGTAGATGGGAAATTAATAGAATTACCGAGCACAACCGAGGATTCAAATGCCAATGCACCACAGGTAAATTTGGATAAAAAGGCCTTGCTAAAATCTTATTTTGATACAAGTCGTTTCAAATTAGGAAAAATTGGATGCTATATCACTTGAATACAATTACCTGCTCACATCACAATTGGATTCTCAACAAATATATTATGAAAGTCAAATGGATAAAGTTGCAGCTCAGTTGGCAGAATTAAGATCAAGAACTAGATTGTTACTAGCTGAGGCAGATCAAATACAAACAGAAAATAAACAATTGGAAACTGAAAATATAGAAAAAGAAAAACAGATTGCCCAGATTACAAAAGGAAAAGAGAAGGCAGATAAAAAGTTAGAATCTTGGAAAGAGAAATGTGAATCAACCAAGATTGTTTGGTTGGAGGAGAAAGAGGTAAGCCACGATCACGAATATCAATGCTTAATTACAATTATCTAAACCAATTCAACCGGATAGATGACAAATTCTTTACTGGAAAATAATAGCTTACTGCTGAAATGCATGGAGGATAGGGAAAAAGCGATCAAAGAGCTTAGCGATCAGGTTCGAGATTTAATGTTTTTTCTTGAAGCTAGAGAAAAAGTTCAAGGTCATCCAGAACTAGAAGGAGGAAGTGTGGAAACCCGTACTCCTCAAACTCGGTCAAAAAGAGGAAAGGGCAAGAGATCGTAAAAATACATCTGCATCATTTAAATATAATTTGTATATATATATACCATTTCATCCTACATAAAACCAAATATATTTTTGAATATATTGTTCATAAAATTATAGCTATTTATGCAAAATGCCTAAAAAAGAAAATATTTGTATATTTTTAAGCATATTCTAAGGGTACATTTTCAATTTCGTTATTTTTATGCAGTTTTTTACCCGAGCCGTAATTCAATTTTTAGGAATTCAGAAACGTTTAATACCCTTTCGAAAACTTAATAAATAATCAAAATTTGTAATAGTCTTGCAATGAAAATACTTTAAAACGAATACAGACACGAGTTTTTCAAGCTTAACCTATCTGTGATTTCTTTAGTTCAAGCTCAGGATTTGTACAAAGCTAACATTTAATAACCTGAATTAAGTTGTAATTCCAGTCATGTGCAATATCTGAATATACAATGCTGAAATAAATTTACATGTCAATTCTTTAAAATTTTAGAACCTCTTCAAATCCCATGTTCTGGCAAATTCTTTCTATCTGTAACTTTGGCAAATACTCACTTTTACTAACTAGGCTATGTAAGGAAAATGATTAATTAGCAAAGAAAACAATAATGCAACATTTGTAAGACATCAAAAGCAGCTATTAGGGAGATTCAAGGAAGGTGCTTCCATTTCCTCCTCACTTGTATTACTTAATTCTGTAAAACAGAAGTTTTTCGTTGTGTTGACCTCCTTTTATAATGAAACCCCCCCCCCCATTTACGTGTTTTTGATAAACAATGCGTAAAGTATTAGCTACTGTAATAGTTTTTGTGTCAATTTTCAAAATATGTAACAATTATATAAAGTCTTAAACATCGGGATTTTTTTTTATTAATATTGATACTGTTTAAGATATTCATAATGTTTTAAATAATTTTGCTTTGTATATTGAAAGAGAAATGAAGATAAATAAAAGAGAGAAAAGAAAACTATCTTCCAGTGGCATTTTTCTCGAAAATACCAATTTTAGCACCAACGCAATTGAGTAAAGGAGTAGGAGTAGCAACGATTTTATAGAGACCATTAACCATAAAATTATGAACAGTAGCAAATGTATACAAGGTTTTAGTTATTGGACCAACAGTAGAAACGGCGGGATATCTTCTGTAAGCATTACCATTGACATTAGCAATATTGACACCAATACAATGAAGCAAATGACCAGGAGTAATAGCTATTGTATAAAGGCAATTGACCATTTTAGTATGAGCAGCAGATAATTTACGCAGGGATTTGGTAATTGAACCAGAACCAGTGATAGTAGTAGACTTATTGGGAGCTTGACGAGCAGTATTAACACAAGCATTTACTGAAGCACAGACATGAGTAGAAGCATGAACAGAAAAACTAAGATGTTTAAACAAACACATAGGAGTAGCAGTAATTGAATGAAAACCATTGGCCATTAAAGTACTAACAGCAGCAAGTTTACGTAACGATTTAGCCATAGAAACAGAAGTAAAGATAATGGTAGATTTTCTAGTAGCATTTACTTTGACATCAGGAATTGTGGCACTAACACAATTAGCCAAATGAGTAGGAACAGTCGCTATTTTATAAAGAACATTGGTCATTGAATTATAAGCAGAAGCAAAAGCACGAAAAGACTTGAGCACAAGATTAGAATGGGAGACAGTAGCAGGTTTTTTAGAGACACAACAAACAGAATTGACAGTAGTAATATTACAAAGACGGCCAACCAAGTAGCGCGGAGAAGCAGCAAATTTACGAATATGCTTAACCAAAGTAAATCTAGTAGCAGCATTTGATGCCATATTAACAAGGACATATGCATTATCTACAACAGGAGCAGCAGTAGATAAGGTAAAGAAATTAGCCAGACAAGAATTAGTAGTAGCCATCGTGCAGAAATAATTTAACAAGACAACAGGAGTAGCAGCAAAGTTACCGACGCGATTAAGCAAACAAATAGCAGGAGTAGTAACAAGTTTATCAACGAAAACACGGAATATGGCAATTTCAGTTGAAAGAGGCTTTGATAAACGAGAATGGGGGTCAACATGATCCATAGGATTATCAATTGTCATAAAATATCTTTCAATTTCCTCCAAGATACGACTACTGTCAGTATTACCAGAAAAAGGATTATAATCAAGTTGCTCTACCATAACAAATTCATTAGAATCAGAACAAGTAGTAGCAGTAATGTCATTATCAATAGTGCCAACAGAATGATTTACAACGAGAGCAGATTTAGCAGAAAGAGATTCTTGTTCAGTAGTCATAAAAAAATCTTCTTCAATTTCATCGATAATAGAACAGTTATCATTAAAGTTACAACTATTTAATATATTATCAGGAGCAGAACTGATAGAAGCTTTAGTGAGATTTTCAGTTTGAGTCTTGTCAGCAAACATAAAGTATTTTTCATTGTCATCCAATTCAGAGATATCATTATGAGACTTAGAACCAACCAAAGGAGAAAAAATAGTAGCATTGACAGTAGATTCTTCAGTTGGGATAGCAAGCTTTTTAGGTAACAACATTTTGTCAATAACCATGAAATGTTCTTCTTCTTCACTTTCATTCATAGTAATAAAACTACCAATGATATCACTGGCAAAGTAATTTGGCTTGTTGTCAGAGTGTTGAAAAGCAGTGGAAACGCTGTTGTAGAAATTTGTAAATGGAGAACAATGCTTCAATAATTGCTCAAACATCTTGAGGATTTGATTTAATTTGATTTGATTTGATTTGCTTTGAAAGAGCTTTATATTATAAAAAAAAAAAGTGTTTGAGAAGAGAGATAAAGGATATTAGATGATAATCAAAAATCACCCTTTTTTATAGTAGAAAAGATTTATCAAAGCAAGTCAAGTAGTTTACGATAATATGCCATGATGAATTGATCATATACGTTACATCTTGGGGATAAAAGTAAACCAATTTAAACTGAATTTTAACAAAAAAAAAGAAAAAAAAAGCTGAAGCGTTTCAATATCTTATAAGAAATGTTGCTTTGATCTTTATATTGAACAGAATGATATATATTTTATATTCATTAATTTTTTTCTGATACAACACATGAAATGCCAATACATATTTTCAAAAGTCAAATTGTTTACCTTTTTTGCATGAACCAAAAAATACCATTTTTGAAGCAACTGTAAAAAATATTAATTGAATGAATTTAGCATATTAATCTCAAAAAAAACTTTTTTTAAAAAAACTTACATATGCTAGACATTAGACGAATATATCTTTTTTTTTCTTTTGCCTAGTTGTATTGAAATAAAAGAAAAGAAAAAACTTAAAGAACAAGATGTCTGAATAAAATACCGACCCTTTGGTTCATCCAACAACATGAAACGCTTTTCTTTGTTGTACTACATATTATCGTGATTTTTTATAATTTTGATCAAGAATCATGAAATCGCATAAATGTTATTTCTTCTTTTGTCTAGGGTTTATTTTGATGGGAATTTTTATGTATAAACAAAATGTTATCCAACATCCCTTTTTTCCTTTGTAATTTTCATATGATATTCTTTATAATTAAGTACAATAACTATTTTAATTTATAAAAAAAATTCAGTAGAGTAGCGGGAAAGAGAAGTATTTACGTACATGTCCCTAAAATATGGTCTCAACTGATTCAAATTTTATAGCAATGAGTGTATATTTTGATATCGATACATACATATCAAAGAAAAGTATATCATTATGTAATTGCCAATGTATTCATTGATCTTATTCGTTTTAAACATCAAAAAAGAGTTTTTTTTTTTTTTTTTTTTTTTTTTTTTTTTTTTTTTATTTATCTTTGAGAACAGTAAGTGGTCCAATACATTTTTATTTGTAACCATTATTTCCATTATACATCACAAAAAACAATTATTTGATCATCACCCCCTTCCCCCAACATCCAAGATGCACAAAAAAAAGGCTAAATTTATGCAATGTTATATCCTGCTCATCGTTCACAATAAAGTTTTATGCAAATACACTAGTATAAATTATCAAATTTAGATATGTAAACTATGCATATATCACGATAAATCAACTCAATATTTTACGATAAGATGCTATGTTAACACTATTTAATATTTTTTAATTGAAAATATGTATTGAAACAAAAAAGGCAAAATTACAATATATGATTTATATTTTTAAATAGATAATAGATAAATGAATAATATATGTAATATATAAGCATAATGAACTGACACATGCTTAAAAAACACACAATTCAAACATTTGGAGCTTTTCTTCAGAGATTTTTTATGCATACGTCTTGTTTATGCATACAAATATATTCAAATAGAAAACATATACCTAAACAATTTGCGAAAACATTAGCATATTAGTATCCAAAAATGTGCTAAACTGTTCGTTAAATGTTGAGTAAAAACCCTTAAAATGTATCACTTAAAATATACCAGACATACGAACGAATGCAAAAAACCCTTTTTCAAGTATAAATGATCAGTTGATAAGCTTTGTCGGTTTTCGAGGATATTAAACAGCCAATTTAGAGCCAATTCCATTTCTTACTTATATTAAAATGTAATTGTTATAAATACTCTGTTAAACCATAACCTAGAAGCTTTTGGTTCTTTCTTTTACCATTAGTTGTTCTAGTAATGAAGCCTACGTTCTCCATAATAAGTGCTATTAGTCTTTGATATTTTCTTAATAAAATTTACTCACAAATAACTCTCAAACTTTCTCATGTAGATATTCAAATTTACGACTAAATGGAGTATAACCACCGGCGACAGGATGCATTTTTGCAATCGTCTTACATAAAGATTTGGAAACTGCTGAAGCAAAGCGTACAGAAATTTAACAACAATTTAGATAGATGCTGGCATCTTCAAGTAAACATTTTTGTAGCCCATGTATTTTTTTAAAAAAAAAGTGCATTTAAATTATTTCATAAACACAGATTTTTTGTGTAAATAAAGTCTGCATTTAAGTTTATTATCTATCATAAAATCTTTAACAAAAAAATTATATTTTTAAAAAACCAATGGTTTAGCACTGTTTCAAATTTTAAATTGTTTGTTACCCCACAAAACACACTTGAAAAAAGGGCGCGCTTGATTTTTACGGCTAACCAGCAAACCCATGGAGTACTAAAATTATAATACTAAATAATATCATACGTATACAAATAATTCAAAACTTACAACCCATTTGGATTAATATTCATTGATCACAAGAGGTTTTTCCAGTTATATTGTATTTTTTAAGCAGAGAAAAAAAAATTTTTTCTAAATGTGTGCTAAAGTCTTTCAAGAATAGATATTAGTCGATAAAATCTAAATATGCTATTTACATATTTACTGTGCGTCAATTACATATTTACTCCACACTAATTACAGCTTCACAATTCAATTTCAAATTGTTATTGAAATTTTTAGAAACTTTCAAAGGATATATATGAAACGCCCCTAAATATAACTTTAGTAGTTAGTATAATGTCTATTCATATCAACGGTAATTTAAATGAGAGATGAGAGTCAGATAAAATGGAAACCAACAGTAGATAAATATGTATATATTCCATAGTTCACATTACTGCACAGCTTAAAAATTATACTATTAACTATTAACCGAGCCCTAAAATTGACTTGACAAATTGATACAAAATGATTGAAAAATCAAAATTTTGTAATGATGGCTCATAAACTTAAAAGTAAGCGAAGTTAGTGATTCCAGTAGTTCCTGTACAGTTTCAAATTTTGTATTTGACTAAGCAAAATGTAATGATTTGATCCATTACATTCTTACTTAAGCCCAATTACTATACAACCAACTCCCAAATCATATAAATACCGATAATTCATGCAGACTAAATGAACATTAGTGAATTTATCTGTTTCTTTCTTCCCCTTACATATTTATAATCCTATTCCAAATAAATATATTTTATTACTCAATTATTATTAATACTTATGATTTATGACCAATTGTTATATACTCCAATATAAATCCAATCTGTTATGTCAAGATACATCATAGGTCTCACATCCAAGGTCTCAGTCTATAATTGGTGTTATAGTAGACCAATGCATCTGTATTGATCTACATCATATTCTTAGATAGTAAAACCCTCGTAATAGTTATAATAATGAGTGTGTATAAATACATCCAAAGGATGTATCGTTAATAAAAGTGTAATATTTTGTTCAAAATTATTCTTACAGAATCTTTTGACATTTCACAATCATTATGTATTAGTCGTTAGTCGTATAGTAGTAATGTAGTAATAGGAATTACAATTAGTAACACCAACCTCTCCCTCCAATCATAGAATCGAGGTCAATTTTATAATTCACATATTATTTATCCCAATTGACAACTCCTTGATCTTATAATTTATTACACAAAACTTGCAGTAAAATGAGAAAAGCTTTAAAAAAAGATACAGTTTAAATCCTTCTTTATTAAAAAAATGGATAGTGTGCAATAAGTCTATATTTCTACTCTATTTATATTATTTGTAATTTCATCATGCCTGGCAGTTTTACTGTAACTGTCAGTGATTTATCTGAATTAGGAATCACGGGATTACCAATTTAGAGTATTTGTTAAACCATAATGTTTATCAGACCATGCTACATTCCATGCGTCTATTCATTAATGTTTATCAGACCATGCTACATTCCATGCGTCTATTCATGCTTTTTATTGAATCACAAAAGTATGATTCTATTTTACGCATGCGATATCCATATGTTTATTCTTTTGATAAATATATTAGTTTGTCCGTGATTTAAGGTTTATATTGAGCTTCTTGATTTACATAATCAAGGCGCCTTTTTAATGTTTGTTTTTCGACATATTTTTTTAATGATCCACATAGAACAATCCTTACCTTGGTCTATGTGTTTTTCAGGTTTATTTTATGATTCTACTCGTTATTATATAATTCAGCTTATTTTATTGTATGTTACGTTACTCATACTTTTCATATTTTATGATTAAATCTATGTCATCTCTATTTGAATATTAGAACATAGTGTTATTTGAGATGACATTTGAT
This sequence comes from Mucor plumbeus, assembly GCA_016758945.1. Taxonomy (NCBI): domain Eukaryota; kingdom Fungi; phylum Mucoromycota; class Mucoromycetes; order Mucorales; family Mucoraceae; genus Mucor; species Mucor plumbeus. Next base: position 19,760 of record JAEPRC010000157.1, read on the forward strand.
TTCTTATGTGTGGAAATAGTATCTTAGTTCAGCACAAAACTTAAACAAATGTTTCACATTTAATTTTGCTTGAAATGCCATTGAAATATTAAAAGGTTTTGAAGACATACACCACTTTATAAACATATTTCAAATTTAAACAATTGGTATAATGCGCAGCAAAATTACATATAAATTTAGCTATCGTTGAACTTTTTAGCTACATTTTTTGTAGAGGAAACAATTTTAATTTTATTTTCTCTTATATTTAAATTTATGATATGTATACTGGTCTTTTTTAAGAGCAAAGCCAAAAATATTCTTTTTTTTACACATATTCGAGGATGTCTTTACGAAAAATCAATATTTTTTTAAAAAATAAATTGCATCCGATAAAGCTCAACAATTTCTATGAGATGAATAAAAAGTAATAGCTGCTCAATTTAGCAGAATTTTTAAAATCAACTATAAAAAATGTTAAAGCAATGAAAAAAAAAGTGATTTATCAGAATATAAATTATTAAATAAAAAAATGGAAAATTAATCAAGTAAAGAAATATCGTTTACTTGAATAAAATTTAGAGGGTTCATATACAATTTTGTTTGAGAGAATGATGGGGTAATGAATTGCCACAAGATTTAAAATAAATATTGTTGCAAGAAAAAATGTATAGTTTAATAAAGGTGTAGTGAAATATTACTAGTCTTTCAATACGTCAAATTTATTAAGGAAATCTTAGATAGAAAACCGAAGATTGAATCATATCAAATTGTTTAATTAATATTACACAAATCATTTTAGAGTCATTAATCACTCCCAACTGACCAAAGAGTATAAATAGAGAAGTATAAATAGCATTTTATCGTAGATGATCCATAATTTAATAAAGAAGGATTTAAACAGTATTTCTTTTAAGCTTTTTTCATAAAATTAACCCCTTTTTACTGCAAGCTCAATATAAACCTTAAATCACGGATAAACTAATATATTTATCAAAAGAATAAAAATATGGATATCGCACGAGTAAGTTAGAAGCCTATTTTGTGATTCAATAAAAAGCATCATGAATAGACGCATGGAATGTAGCATGGTCTGATCTGCATGATAAACATTATGGTTTAACAAATACTCTAAATTGGTAATCCCGTAATTGCTAATTTAGATAAATCACTGACAGTTACAGTAAAAAATTGCCAGGCATAATGAAATTACAAATAATATAAATAGAGTAGAAATAAAGGCTTATTGCACACTATCCATTTTTCAATAAAGAAGGATTTAAACTATATCTTTTTGAAGATTTTTCTCATTTTACTGCAGTCACCTTCTATAACCAATTAATAGATTATACAATCCCTTGATTACTATTTAAAACATGGAAGAACAAGTCTGGAATTGGATATAATAAACACCTAGTTTATTATTTCTCAATAACTTAACCGAAAGGGTCGGATCACTCAAATAATGACACCATACTCTTTAACCTCAACGGTTAATCATTCAAGTAGCTGTCAAATATATCAAATCACCATACAGGCACAGCAAGCGCAGCATTGAAACAAGGCAACTTACAAGCTCTGCAATCACGGCTTAATTATGATTGAGTAACATCAATCCATAAATTACTACTCTCAAACAGATCTAATAGTTCAATACAGTTCTTAATTGTACATCAGGAACTCTATACTAAATCATTATAAAAGGCAATACTTTTATATCTAATTAAACCTTACCCTGTTTTTATTATACAGTTGAAGAACTGATTAATTACACATTCTTTTTTTTTGTACTCTTTTTTAAGTATATTATCGCAAATCCGATCATTATACAACAGCTATAGCCATATCTACTTAGGTAACCTTGATTTTAAGGTGTATGTGAATTTTATGTGTGCTTGAAATCTTATTTATTGGTAGCGCAACTATGATACAAGGAAATAGTTGACAAAATATACTAATACCTTTGTTATTATTATTTATTGAATTGGATAAGATACTTCTTGTTATATATGCCATTTGTGTAATTGGTTGCACTGTGATCAAGAATGCTATCGTTCACGCGACATGTATTTGTTTAAAAGTATTTTGTATTTTCGCATGCAGTTTGTTATTGTGTTCACTTTGAGTATTTGTTTATTATTGCTGCACTTTAATATTTCAAGTGGTAGGAACTCTGTGAATGATACTCACAAACTGAGTTATTTTGTGATTAGCAAGCTTCTTCGTAAGTAATTCCATTGCAGGCATATCCGATTAAGAGTGATAGATCAAAATTTTTTTCTACTTAAATTTTTTATGAAGAGCTTCAAAACAAGTAAGTTTTACTACATAACACCGGTAGTACAACTTAATTTTCTATAGAGATATGAAAGCTCGGAATTTCTAATTTTAAGCAGTGAAATGCGTGTAAAAATTTGAAACATTAGCACTGAAAAAGTTATGCCAACTACAAAAAAATAGGATACTTTTGTATACTCTATTTTGAAACAAAGTTGAACATCTAGGACACAATGGCGAATAATTTTCTCTTGGGATATTTAATGAAAAAAAAAAAAGTTGAATAGGTATGAAAAATAAGAACCGATTTTTTTTTTAAAAAAAACCAGTGAATTTTATGTGTTTTTGAGTTTGTCATGAACTTTAAAATAAATTTGAGAATAGGCAGCAGAATGTGGCTAATTTATATCTATTTAGTAGCGTCTAAGGTATATTTAAAAAGTAAAAACTGTTTAGTATGAGGTTAGTTGTAAAAAATAGGATATCCCTTGTTTTTAAAATCTAAAAACTATGAAAATTGACAAAATTCCAAATTTTACTCAACTAGGCATTTAGAAGACTAAATCCATCTTGACTTATGAAGTTTAGCTTTTTCTGAATGTATCACAGCATCAATAATATTCGTTAATTATAAAGTAAAATAACGCCAAGCACGATATTCTTTTATTACATATGAAGTGAATATGTGTATTTCTTTTGTCGATTAATTAAAAAGAAAAGCGTTCATAGATTATGTAATGCAATTATTTAGAATTTGTAATAATAAAAAAATGAAAAACTATTTCTAATTATAAAGATGTTCCTAAAAAGAACAAGTTCACTAACAAAGGCTTAATCTCAGTATACCGTATTAACAAAAGATACTCTAATTCTTATTATACCTCGTCCATTTCATGTCGTCTACAATATTAAACGCTAATTGTTAAAGGTACTTGGTTTAGAACCAAAATATGTTCTTTAATTTTCTCTTTATATGATAAACTGAGAATCGAAATATCAATATTTTTTTTTCCTCTTCAAGGATATTCAATGATTGATGTTATATTTTAAATTAACTTTATTTATTTTTTATATATATTGAGGCAGGAAATAGACAATTTCACAATGCAAACTCTTGATTTGTGGAAAATAAAGGGGGTGGGGATATGATTATCATTTTACAACTGCGGTGGATGTTGTGGTGGAGTTGCATTCAAACCAAATAGACTTCCAGAAACTCTTCTCGAGGAAGCGCTATTTCTCCGTATACTACTACTTGCAGATGAACTTACAGAAGATGATCGACTCGTATTACTTCCTGGGATTGACCGTGGTGAAACAAAGCTGTGAGAAGAATTAATATAAGTAGATTCAAATTGATCTAAATTAAGAGGAGGAATTGCAGATGTAGTAGTGGCGGACCTTTGAGATGAATTAGAAGTGGAGCGATGTCCCTAATGAATAATATACATGTGTCAACACCATTTATGTATTTTGAAAATAGATGCTATGCTGTAATACCTGTTTTTCATTATTTGGTGAAACATGTAATGCTCTAAATACTCGAGGAAGTCGACTAATATAAAACAAAGTTTTGTAAACGTTAATCATTATTATGCATGGCTATTGTTACACTACGTAAACACACAGAATGTTAAACACTTTACCCGTCATCTATGTCTTCAAGGGGTAGATTATTATTTTTTCTAAACTGAATCAATTCAGCTTTGTACTTGTTACATTGTTGATGTTTTTGATAATCTACGTATTAAATTATATTAACGCTGAATTCAATTAATTATGTCTTTTTATACTTGCATTCTTTTTCCATTTCTAATGCTCTCGCTCTTAAATTAATTAATTCATATTTAAGTACTTCCACTAAACCTGGAGGGGTGGGTAAAACGGGATCATTGAGTTGTCTTGGTGTAATTGGTGTAGCAGCAGTTGTACTAGGTGATGTTATTGACGCATTAGACCATTTTCTCGAAGCGCTATGCATATGATATTAATACAATGACAACGGTAACCAGGTATGCTATTTTTTTTACCCTAATAATGGAGATAATCTACCTCCTGTTATAGCAGCAGAAACAACAGGACTTGCAGGCAGTGAAGTGGAAGAATTATGCCGAGAAGGAATAGGTGAAGTTTGCTGTTGACGAAGTAATTCCAATTGTTTTTGTAATCTGTTTACTATATACTCTTGCTCTTGTTCCAAAGCATTTTCCAGGTCAATTTTTTCCTTTTGAAGCTTTTAAATTAATGATTAAATAACACACTATGCATAGATGGAATAGTTTTATTCTACAATATAAACATACCTGTACTAATTTTTTTTGTAACATGTTGGTTAGCCACTCTTCTTCTTGTTCAACTTGAATCAAAAGTTCCCCTTTTTCTTTCTTCAGCCCTGTTATATGCTTGAGCAATTTGTTGGACATAAATTCTTCTTCTTGTTCATTTAAAACTGACATATCAACCGCAGCCTTTTTAAGAGTTTGATTATCATGGCGTAAAATATTTGTATGACCTTGCGCCATTTCTAATTCAAATTCTAACTTTTTAATATGAATTGCTTGTTGATTATATTGCGCATACAATTCCTTTGTTTCTTGTCGAAGATTATCAATATCTTCAATTGTAGAAATGTGATGAATATAGTCATCTTTTGTTGTCATATTCGAATCAATGTATTTTCGAATGTATCCTTCCTTTATACAAGAAAAAAGCCGGTTATTTTTTTTTTTTTTTTTTTTTTTTTTTTTTTTGACAATAGATATTTTACCATAAATGTCAATTTATCAGAATCAGAATATCGTGTTGTGGTACACGTGGTTGTACTTGTAAGTTTTTCTTCTTTTTCTACATGTAAAGAATTCATTTTAAACTCGTTTTTCAAAATATATTGATGTCTCTTTGATTTAACAAATTTTTGGTTCTGTGATCTTCTTAGGGGATGAAGAAAAAAAGGAATTCCAATAAATCTATATATATGTATATATGTATATATTTGTATTGAAGTAAAATCAACCTAAAGCAGAATATTATAAATCCAAAGGGCAACAAGCTATACAAAATAAAAAAAAAAAAGGGGGGGGGGTGATATCTTTTTTGAATTTCAACAAAAAAATTCAGGGGAAATTTTGAATGTACAAAGAAAGTGAAAAAAAGAAAGAAAGAAAGAAAGAGAAAAATTTGTAGTACGGGATGCTTCTTGTTTAAAACTATATAATGCTATAGTACCATATAGAATGCTGATCAAAAACCCACACGTCACTTGTTAATATGTATAACATATAAACAAAATGTACATTAAATAACAATCGTTTCTAGATGATGTGTGCTACCAATGCGTTGAAAATACATTTATATATTTAGTGTATCCAGGGGAGGAGGAGAAGCAAAAAAGAACATGTTGACTCCTAATAGTAAATTAAGATATGGTACATTATCATATTAATAGCATCAGCAGCACATTAGAAGTATTAGAAATCAAATACATATAATACATTTTGTAACAAAATTCCTTTTTTTTTTTCTCTTTTTCTTTCTCTAATACACACAATATATAAAATAATGAACACTTCTGATAATTGTGCAAGCTGTTCTCGAAAGGTCTATGTTATTGAAAAGGTAGAAGCAAATAATCGCATTTATCACAAGAATTGTTTCAAGGTAATTTATATTACAAAAACGAATGATGCTAAATGAAAGACGGTAGTTTAACCGAGATTTGTTTAGTGTAAAGATAGTGGTTGTCGATTGACAATTGCTAATTTTCATTATCATGATGGTGAGTTATTTTGTCCTAAACATGTTCCAAAGCTTCAAGCTGTTGTAATTTCTCAAAGTATGTCTCCAATGTCGGTTTAACAACACTGTTACTAATTCAAAATCACTAGCAAAGAGAAGACAACCAGCAGAGTTTAATATGGGCCGTCTTTGATATTAATAATAAATTTTTATTAAATTATTGAATGTTTATCTATATAATATATATGCGTAGAAGAGTAGCGAGTAGTATAAAAGATGTATTTGTATATACATATGGATGATGTTGTTTATAAAACTATATGTAATTTGTATAAAATAGTTAATGTATGCGGGATCGGGTAGCTTATAAATCTTGCTCTGATACAATCTCATCACTCTCCTTGGTATTAGGGATCTCCAGGGGAATATATATCAAGTATAGCACAAAGGAAAAGTACATAACACAGAAAACCATTGCGTACAAAGGCCATTGTAATTCATTAAGATAGTTGATAACAAGATGAACATTAAACCCAATAACAATAAAGGAAATAATCCAACATACAGTGTTTGTTGCAATAGAATTTTTGAAAATTTTAGTCATAATTCGTTGTGATCCTGTTAGTTTCAAAATGGGAATTACAGCTGTAGGAAGACACAAACTATTATAATACAAGTTTGATACAATGATATAATGAAAATAGTTTAATAATGTACAAATTTACCTTTGAAGTACGTTCAAAAATTCACCCATGGTATCAAATCTATCCACAGCTAATACAGCAACCAACATACTAGGAACTAAGGCGACTGAACGAGTTAACGCAACTCGATGCCATTGCTTTTTAAATATAGCTCCTAAAAATCCTTCAACAACCTAATATACGTATTGGAATTAATACTCGGCCATCACTAGCTCTATACAAACTTACATATTGTCCTGCAAGCGTACCTGTCATTGTAGAACATTGACCGGCTGCTAATAAACCTAATGCCCAAAAGTACTTGGCACTTTTACCTAGTGTATTTGAAAGAACTTCAGAGGCATCATATAAACCGGGTAATTGAGTGATTGGCTGGCCAGGTTTATAAAATACTTGAGCAAACACTACAACTACAGCTAAATTAATTAAATATGAAACAAACAATGAAATTGTTGATTCAATTGCAAAATAGAAATTTGCTTCTTTCTTTTTATTCTCTGTAGGAGTGGTACCGAGATAACGAGACATCACAAGAGCACTGTACATGTGATTAGTAAAAAAAAAAAAAAAAAAAAAAAAAAAAAAAAAAAACCAGAAAATGAATAAATAAATAATGAAATTGCTTACATACCTATGCAAAAACATATTATGTGGCATAATCACAGCACCTACCATACCTACAGCTTGTACTTTTGCATCAGCGGGAATTTCTGGTACCAAAATACCTCGAATAATCATCTCAAAACTAGGATTAGAAGCAAACATCTCGAGCCAGAAACAACCAATCATGACACCAATTAAAGACATAAAGAATATTTCGATTTTACGAACACCATATTGTTGCAACCACATAAAAAGAAAGGTATCAGTTGCTGTAATCATGACACCAACCCATAATTGAAGTCGAAATATAATTTTTAATGCAATTGCTGTACCAATAATTTCTTGAATATCAGATCCAATAATAGCACATTGAGTAAATAACCAGATAATAACAGATGCTGGTCTATTGTAATTTCTTCTAATAAGTTGAGCAAGATGGCTTTGTGTTACAACACCCAATCTAAGTGATAAAATTTGAATTGCTAAACCTGATAATACATGTTAAGTTTAGAATTAAAAATCTCGATTTTATGTAAATATATATATATATATATATATATATACCAGCAACATGAGACCAAAATAAAAGCCATAGCAACTTGTATCCTGCAACAGATCCAGCTTGCAAGTCAGATTCAAGGTTTCCAGGATCTAAATAAGCAATTGCCCTATGAATATTATATTATTAAACGCAAATGAAAAAATATATATCATCAGTTTAATTTAATTTTACATTAACCAACCTAAACTAACATATTAATAAAACAGATATATTTATATATATATATATATATATATATATATATATAATCAGCTTTCAATTTACCAGGGCCTGTGTATTGCAATAGCTTTTTAAATGAAAATCCAGTAAGCTCCTCCTCAGGGCCAGTGTTCACTTGCCCTTTGACATCTATCTCTACATTCCAATCGTAAGAATCATCTCTGCTTGTTGCTGATTGATAGTCATTTTGGATATTCTCCAGTAACCTTGAAGCTTCTGCTGAAGATTGCTCTGCTTCTACTTGCATCTTACAAAAAAAAAAATATTAAGTAAAAGAAAGAGAAAAAGTCAAGATTTGTACAAAATATATACAAAAGAAAGAAAGAGTCAAGGTGTGTATAAAATATATACAAAAGAAAGTATTAAGATTATAAATTTTTTTTAGACCAATAGAAATTTCTTTGAGAATTATATTTTATTTTTTAGAAAATAAGAGTTGAATTTTAGAAGATAATTTGTAGACATTTTACATATAAAAAAGACAAGGACAAGAGCATGGCATTAGTTCAGCGTGCTTTACCCATTGCAAACATTCTTTTGTAGCCACTATGTTGCATGTTTCAGCGATATGAGGTGTCAGTTCATCTTCTTTCTTCAAAGGGTTTCTTCTAATCCCACTTTTAATCTTCGACCAGCACTCTTCGATGAGATTTAAAAACGGAGAGTAAGGAGGCATGAATAATGGCTTGTACCCCCGTTTTTCAATGGCATCAACAACAAATTAGGAGTGGTGTACCCTACAATTACCCATGACAATAAAAAACCCTTTCATCTCATTTTTGTCAAGTACATCCATAAATCATAACAGAATCTATATATTTGACTATATAATAGGCCATAATACCTTTCTTTAAAGGCTTCTGTTTTTTAGGCACTTCAGTGTTGCGCTTTCTTTTTTTTTTAGTTGATACCTCGGAATGAAACTCCTTCTCTACTAACTCAGCATCCCCTATATTTAAAGGTATAACTTTGGTAAAGTTTATAATTCCTCTAGCACATATGCACCCGATCATGCTCAAATTAACGCCTTTTTGTGTAGATGCACTACCTGGAAGAATGGTTTCATTACTGTCATTAACTTAGTTTAAAAGTCTATAAGCACTGCTAGTAGGTATGCCACAAGCTTCAGCTGTTTTTGGTACAGTTTCCCCTGTTTCCAGTAGTATGTTTATATAAAGCTTGGACAATGTTGATATATAGTAACTGATGCCAATGCATCAGCTATAATTTGTAAAATAGACAATTATAGTAAATATACAGACGTCAAGTTCGATCATTAAGTATATTTAAAGCTTCAACAACATCAGAATATTTTCATTTTAACAAGACAAATCAACAAATTAGCCTTATATGGCAGGATTTTTTTATTAAAAAAATTGTCTATATTTTTTTACTTTAAAGAGTTATTTCATTGAAAATTATAAGTTAATACTTGGTATCTAAGTTTGATCCTGTCTCTTTGATATACCTTGTTTACATTTATATATATATATCATTTTTTGATATTTTTTTCTAGAGTTGAAATCGATATATTGTTTAAAATTTTTGCAGTTTTTTTTATCTTATCAATTTTAGGGGTTATATACATTTTTTGCTTTTGCAATCAAGGTAAAAACATGCGTACACATACTATATATCTATTGTCGTAATTAAATAAATGCGATATCAGTGACTCGAGTTTCTTGTACCCCAAATTGTTGGTATTTTGCATAATGCGTTGAAGAGAAAAAACTTTTGTTTTTTTGTAAACCCTCCCCTCCCTCCCTCCCTCCCCCCTTTTCCCAGCAGATTATTGCAAAATGGACACAGATGAGGCTTCTTTGAATCCTGTAGAGTAATTTTCTATCTTTGAATACTACGTTAAACTAATCTAAATGACAGGATACCGTTTTGAAAGTGTTTAAAAATTCATTCAAGAACGAAAATTCAAAAGGTAAATAAAATAGAACAATATACTAAAAAAAAAAAAAAAAAAAAAAAAAAAACTAATTTTACAATATAGTCAACAAAGAAGCATTACAACTTTCTTGTGAATTTTTGCGTTTATTTACACTTGGTAAAACTCTTGATACTACGACATAAATGCAAAAGGCTAATATAATATAATCAGAGGCTATTCATAGAGCTTCAAAAGAACAAGATGATATGTCAAGATTGGATGAACAAGATGGTCCAAGATCTAGAAAAAAATTAGAAGTTGAACATTTGGAAAGAATATTACCACAGCTTTTGTTGGATTTTTAATGAATATTTATTTATAGTAATAATCATAATAATAATAATAATGATAATAATAACAATAATAAAGCATTATCTGTTACCGATGAATGAAGATCGACTACTATTTCCACCAGGTGCGCCTACACTTCGGCGACTTGAAACTCGTCGTAATGATCCACCACCACCACTACCAACATTTGATGAAAAGTTCATATTTAAAGGAGGCATAGGATGAGGAGGAGGTGGAGGTACAATTTCACCATACATGTTCATCATTGGGGGAGGAGGTGGAGGAGGTGGAGGACCACCCATCATACCTGGTGGTGGGGGCATTGGAGGAGGTCCACTAATAGACATACGATGTAACAACATTTGAATTTCATCATTATCAGCTTCATCTAATTGACGAAACATATCATCACGTTCATCTTCTACAACTGTATTAGTTTTATGAGATTTACTAGATTTTGTACTACGATGCATAGATGATCTTCTTGAACGAGGAAGTGATTCAGGATAAGGAGAAATATCATTCATCATCCAAGGTTGTGGTGGAGGAGGAGGTGGTGGAGGAGGAGGACCTTGTTGTCGGCCATACATTGAAATCATACCTGGAGGAGGTGGGGGTGGGGGGCCAGATATAAATGTACCAGGTGGAGGTGGAGGGCCTGGATGCATTGATGGAGGAGGTCCGTATCTTCCATTATTTGATCTTTGATTTGGATAAAAACCATTCATAGCAGCAGCCATGGCTTCATCTTCCATAGCAGCAGCTGCAACTACTGCTGCAGTAGCTCCATTTGAATGCCGATAATCTAATTCATCTTCATCATCTTCTTCATCCGAAAATCCTCTATTATATGGCGAATCATCATAGAATTGTCTCATATTCATCATACGATCATAACCACCGCCGCCATCACCTCTAGTTGATTTATCTTCTAGTGGTGGAGGCGGAGGACCGGGGAACATACGTCTATTCATCATATACGGAGGCATTGGTGGAGGTGGTGGAGGCAACATACCATAAGGACTATTATCCATCATGTCATATTGAGGAGGATAGAATCTTCTTTGGTAATGAGGTGAATAATCGTCAAATGAGCGTCTTCTCTCTTTGTTATTGTTATTGTTATTGTTACTCTCGGAATAATGATAAACATCAGGTGATTCGGAGGCGTAATGCTCTGCTGTTGGTGTACCACAAGCAGCAGCAGCAGCAGCAGCAGCAGTTTCTTCATTATGTTGCCCTTTATTAGTGTTAGATCTTCGCTTATAATAAAGATGTCTTTTACCGCTACTATATGGCTTTGTTATGTCCGCTGCAGATGAAGGATATTCATCAGGTGAGTTTCCACTTTTCAATTCTTCTAGATAATTAGCCCTTGCAGTAACGTGTCGAAGACGACGTTGTAGTTCCATTTTTTCCATTTGTAATGATTGATTTTCTTCAACAATTGCATATATATCTTGAATTGATAATTGATTTAAATGAATTGGCATTGGAGGTGGAGGTGGGGGTGGAGGCGGTAGATGTGAAGGATGAGGGCGCATAGATGGATAATTATCCTGAAAATAAGGGCTACTTTTATTACTATTACTACCACCATGGCGACTATAATATGGCTGCTGTTTTAAAGGAGGTTGATAATGAGGTGGTGGTGGCTGATGGTCGTAGAATCCTTGCTTATAATCATTACTATAATTACCTCCTTTAGATCTTTTATTGTCCATTTGATTACTGTTGTTAACGCGATTACTGTTATTGTTTACTTCGGCACCAGTGGCTATTGGTTGGTCTTGTTCATTAAATGGGAAACGTTGAATTACTGGTTCAACATTAGATGAAGAGCCTGATGCATTCTTGGGATCTGATAAAGAAACACCTCTTCTATGTCTGGTAGATGTTGATATAGACGTAGCTGTTGTACCTGGATTGGATTGTTTATGTTGTGGTTGCTTTAATTGATCATTTTCTATCCATGAACTAGATGGAGCAGATTTAGATAAAGGTTCATTATTACTGACATTTGCATATTCTCCAGTTTTTTGATCTTTTATAGATGTTTCATTTCTGCTATTTTTTGTCTGTGGATTCAACTCGTAATCATAATACCCTATTTTATCTTCTTCTTCTTCAGTCATCATTCTGTGTTGTTGTTGCTGTTGTTGTTGAGTGTTAATAGCATTATCTTTTGACATTAAAATATTGTCAAATTATATAGTAGGGGAAAATAAAAATGTAAAAGAAGCAAGAAAAAGAAAATACAAAAAAAAAATATGTATTAATAAAACTGGTTGTTTGTTTACATTGTACACTTTTTTAAGATACTAAGATCGGATCATCCGTCCATTTCCTCACATTACTGCAATTTGATCACAAATAAAAAGGACACACAAACATCTATAAGCACTACAATGTTCCAACTTTAAATTCAGACATTTCAGGGAAATATTTGGACGATTTCCAATTGAATATATCAAGACAGTGCAAAAATGAAATTTATACAGAGTGAGAATGCAAATTCGTATAAATTATGAATAATATTCGGACGATTAAAGTATTGTTTTTAGATGATAGTTGCTTAATTTAAACATTTATTTTATATGGATTAGGCTTTTGCTCAAAATAAGCAAAATTGAAAAATTATAGTGTTATACTATATAAAAAGTGCAATACATATTGAAAAAGATGAAAATATCACAAGAGATAGTAATGTTTTGTAATTGTTTTCATTATAAAAGGGTAAATAATCATCTCTTTTTAGCCCTAAACAATTCTTTGAATACTCAATAAATATAGAGGTTGGCTTGTGCTTTCAAACATTTGTATTATGGAGTAATACAATTATCTTTTTTTTTTTTTTTTTTTTTTTTTTTTTTTTTTTTTTTTTTTTGCCATTTCTGCTTATCTTACACGTTAAAATGGTGCAAATGTCTAAAAAATTATAGTATTGCATACTCTGCATCTCTGGCTTGAATATCGATGCTTCTGAAGAAAATGATATGAAGTTTATTTACAATACTGCCGTAACAAACACGGTTTCTTGCTTGGGAGTTTAGGTTAACTTTCTAAAATAATACCTGACACTAATTTAATCTTTTCCAGTTTTTCTTCTTATCATCTTTAAATCTCGTTCTCATTTCAACCCAATTTTATCCTTGTTTTATCTAAATCTCAACTTCCATTATATCTAAATTTTATCCATATTTCACTTATTTTGTCTGAATTTAAAGTAAAGGTACCGTATCACAAACATGTCCATAAATAAAAATCCTTTACTTCAATCGAACTAAATTATGTTCGGTCCGGATGGGTTGAAACCTTTTACTTCAGGGTATTCTCACTCAGCAAAAGCGTACAAGCAATTCATCATTATGGAAACCATAGTACCTCCTCTTTCAGCTCCCATAAGCACCCATTTTGAACAATGAAGTAATGTATCATCCATTATTGAAAATCGAAGACATCCATCATTTCGACATGGATTATATCGCTTGATTGAATTGTGGATGGATCGAATTAAATTTTATTAGATGGATTCTAACATGGATATTTTTTTTTCTGTTTTTTTAAAGGCTTGAGATTTGCTCCTTCTCTGGTCACAAGATTTATCCTTCCAAGGGTAAGACCTACGTCCGTGTCGACTCTAGGTAAATGATTTAGAAAATCCAACATTACGAATTTTCGTACTAATTTTTTTTTGTATATAGAGTAAGCAATCAACATTAGAAAATGCCATAAATAAATGTGAGTATTAACATTGACTTCTATAGACTTTCCGTTTCATCAGCGGTAAGGCTGCCTCTTATTTCCTCCAACGTTTGAACCCCCGTAAGATCAGATGGACCGTTATCTACCGTCGTTTGAACAAGAAGGGTATGACTGAGGAAGTCCAAAAGAAGCGTTCTCGTCGTACCGTCAAGCACGAACGTGCTGTTGTTGGTGCCTCTTGGGATGCTATCCGTGCCAAGCGTAACCAAAAGCCTGATGCTCGTGCCGCTGCTCGTCAAGCTGCCATCTCCAAGTCCAAGGATGCCAAGAAGGCTGCTGCTGCTGCTAAGAAGGCTGCTAACCCTGCTGTAAGTTTTTGATTATATATTTAGTACATAAATTATTCAGTAATTAATGTTTTTTCCTTTTCTTTTTAGGGTTCTCAAGCCAAGGTTAGCAAGCAAGGTGCTAAGGGTTTCGCCCCCAAGGCCGCTGCCACCTCTCGCTAAATTGCTTACAATCAACAATTCTAAAAAATTATAAATAAAAATGTAATTCATTGTTTATTTAATTTAACATTTGACAGTTTTGCTTAACGGGTTATAGGAACCAAAGGAATTAGTATATTTTGGGAATGGGTACTTGGGCTTTAGTTTCTTAAATAGAGTAATATATAATTCATTTAATACAATTTAAAAGCGGATGAAAGGTCCAAAATGACATGAAAAAAAAAAGATTGATTTGATCTTTTGTAACTATCCATTTACATTAGATGCCCTGCTTTGGTTATTGACTGGCTAAAAACTTTATTTATCTGTAAAAATGTTTGATTTTGACATTTACTAAAGCGTGTATGAATAACCACTCGCTTTAAACGTTTTATCAATACATATTCACTTCATTAAGCCTGCGAATGTAAAAAACAATTAAAATGGCTGACTTTCATGAGCGTTAATTGTATTAAGGAATTTTCAACGGCTTCAAAAGCAATTAATGGGCTGTTTTTTAGTGAAAATATTTTTTAGTATGTTAATAATATTTCTATATTTTTTGTTTGCGAAAAATATTTAGTCTAATAGTATTATAATCAAGATTTAGAGATATGGATGACTAAAAAGTAAAAATCTGATAGGGCAGAAACGTCTATAATTTACTTTGTTTTTCAGGTAAAATTTAAAACATTAGCCATATTTCAATGAAATTTAACGTATTTATTGATATAAAAAATGTTGTGCGTATATATTAATTTCTACAATTATGATATTTAGCAGATTATATTTATCGACCTAATTTTTACAAATTATCCATTAAAATCTAGCGGATCAGTATAATAATCATTTATAAACTTACCCATCCAGCCACCATCAACAACAAGCAATTCTCCATTAACATAATTACTAGCTTGACTAGCTAAGAATACAAGAGGACCCTTTAAATCTTCAGGAGAACCATAACGTTGAGCAGGAATACGAGCCAAAATATCACGATCGCGAGTTTCATCATTCCTCAAAGCAGCGGTCATGTCAGTAGCAATATAACCTATAACAGTACAGTTAAATTTTCGAATGTTATTTTGTTTCGTTTTTTTTTTTTTTTTTTTTTTTTTTTTTTTTTTTTTTTTTTTTTTTTTTTTTTTTTTTTTTTTTTTTTTTTTACCTGGTGCAATGGCATTGACATTGACATTAAATTGCGCCCATTCATTTGCTAATGCTTTAGTCAATGTTGCAACACCACCTTTTGCTGCTGCATAAGCTACAACATTTATGCCTCCTTGGTAACTCATTAAACTTGCAGTGTTGATGATTTTACCCGATTTACGTGCAACCATGTGCTTGCCTGCAGCTTGAGATAAGGTATAAACAGCTTTTAAATCGCATTGAATCACTGTATCCCAATCTTCCTCCAAAAAGTCAACAGCACTATATATAAAATTTGAGTAAATAATATCATCACATGAATAATGTTTACTTACGGGTTTCTTTTTGTAATACCAGCATTGTTTACCAAGATATCCAATTTATTGTTAAATTTCTCGAGAACCAACTTGATACAACTTCTTACGCTTGATTGATCGTTGACGTCTAAGGAAACAATGTGACATTGACGTCCCAAGGCAATAATATCGTTATATACACTGAGATCATCAGTATTTCTTTGCAACAAACAAACATCTATTAAGAGACAACTCAGTAAATTCTTCTTCTTTTCATATTATATATACTTCTTACCAGCGCCAGCTTCTGCTAATGCAATGGCCATATCTCGACCAATGCCTCGAGTACAGCCTGAAATAGCTGCTGTTTTACCAGCGAGTGAAAATAAATCCTTACTCATTCTTATTTGTTTAATGTATGAATATAAAAAGATAAAGAAAAAAAAATAGCTTACAAATTACTTTCCCAGCATTTGATATAAATGTATGCTATTAGAAAGATTTAAAGTTGAGTGCGGACATTTTTAATTCTCCTCTAAATTACGAGATGTTCAGACTATATAATTCATATTTGATCAGTTTATTTATTTACATCTCGGTGCAGATTTCCGAGATTAGACCTTTTAATGGTGCATAGCTTTTTATTTTCATTGAAATCATACTCATTATGTTACCAAATCAAGTAAAGATATCCTGAATATATTAATTTGAAATTGCAGATTTCAATTTTAATTCAAATACCGCTATGCATTGGTAAACCAAACCCCGTGAAATTTTGCGCATATTTTTCGAGAGTATTGAGTATTTAATATCCCATGGACAAAAGTTCTTATCAAAACAAGGATTATATTTTTGTGATATACAACAGAATATATGTTAAATATACAATTTTCAATAACAAGCAGACTCAAACAATCAAGAATAGCTTGTATTTTATTGGGTTTAAACATGGCTTTTTAATTCAATTAGGTGGTGCACTTCTTGGGCTCAAATATTACAATAAGCAAGATTGTTTGCAGTTATTAGTTGCTAAATGTCATGAAGAGTAAAAAAAATTGGTCTGTAAATATACTTAAACTTAATACAACCAACCCAAAATCCCATCAAAATAGCCCAAATGGCCAAAATTGACTTATTTCAATACTTTAATCACTAGATTTTGGCAGTTTACAGCTATATTAAGCGCTCCAAAGCATACCAAACGAAAGCCCTTGTTCAATAGATGTGTTTTGATACAATTTTGTCGTAATTTTCCCAAATTATTTTCAACTCGATTTTTGCCTTACCATACCTCATCTAAAATTTCAGTTTTCATAAAATTCGATTTTTCTTGCCAAAAATGAGAGTTTTTACTAAGGTATATATTGGAGTTATAAGACTGGAAAAGTGTCTTTGTCACGTTAGTATGACTTATTTTGGGAATGTTGACTAATATTTCTGATATTTTCTGAAAAAACCAATATTCCATATTTTGACGGATATTACAAAATTTTGAAGGCAAAAACAAAAAACAAAAAATCACATTATATGGAAAGCTAATAGCTACATATACTTACTTAATACATGTTTTAGTTATTAATTTTAACTTTTGGTAGTAGAAATCCTTTAAAGGTAATTTTTTTTTTCAAAATGGCAAAACTAATCAAATCAAAAATGATTATGGTTTTAATATTTAAATCCCGATTGCAGCAGTAATTTTTTTTTTCTACTAAAAACGACGTTTAATTTTAATACATCTCAATTATAGAAACTTTCCTTGAAAGGAGTTTTTATGGCATATCATAATACTATTAATATATATATATATATATATATAAGTAGGATTACAGAAAAAATGTACAGTATACAAAAACATGGTTTTAATAAATAAAAAAGTAATTTTAGCATGTTTAAGTAATTATTTAATCAATTAAATTTGGGTTATGGATGTTAAAATAATAGTGAGGAAAATTAGTATAAAACAGGATCACAAATTGATAATAAATGACCAATCAATGCCTAAGCCCCTGAAGTATAGATTTACATGTCAGTTCATTTAGCAATGTGTCAAGCTGTCCAATTATTAATTGGTGGGTATTAAATATTTGTGTTGTCATTAGTAATGCCTTAGCGGCCATACTTAATCACATTTCGAAAGATCTACATTGTCGAATAAGCTTATTTTATTTATAACAGATTCTGGTTCTAAAAGATAAGAAATCCAATTAATTAGTTAGCTATCTCAATCGAGAACATTCGATGGCATTTTTTTTTTTTTTTTTATATATATAAGAGTGAAATAAAACGAAATGACAGAATAAAAATTGGCATCAAATGCCTTTTAGATATATACACATTAAGCTTTTTTTTTTGTTCAGTAAAAAAAAAAAGATCATCTACGGAGGCTTCTACAAAATATTTTGTTGTGTGTTTAATGTGTGTAACTAGCCACGAAAATTGTGACACGGTGGGAATTCTATTAAGCTTTGATTAATAATTATTGTGTAAATCTTTCTGCTTAAAATTTATTGGATCATCGGCCTTGTATGTAGTCTTTATTGTATTCTATTTACAGCATTATTTTTTTTTTCTGTTTTTAATCATCGTTTTATTATTGATCTTAATATATACTCTAAATTTTTTACATATATATTAAAATTTGTTTCATTTGATATTGATTATTTTATACACTAGCGAATGGGATCGACCCCGCAGAATATACCGTTTGTTCCTGATAATTGGATGTCTTACGGGGCCGTGAATTTACCGAATTATTTACAGAGTTTACCTTTGAAAAGATTAGTGATTCGACAAATCTCAAATATTTTACATATAACCATATCACATCATTCGATTTTAGGTTTCGAAATTATCACTTTCCGTTTTTTTTTTTTTTTTCAAATTGACATGCATTGCAATTTATTCAATCAATTAATCTGATGATCCTATATGTCAGTGTACTAATTTTGTAATTTCTAATTGACGGTGAGTGTGTTTATCCGAAGACAAAGAAGGATCATAAAACACCCGCAAATGTTACTCTATTCCACGTGGTACACAGCGAAAATGAAAAAATATTTCAACAACAGTAGCTTAATTTTGGGCCAATTGCTCTCTCTCTCTCTTTTCTCTCTCTCTCTTCTCTTTCACTCCACATTTTCTCTTTTTCTTTCTCTCTTCTTTTTTGTTTTCTTTTCTTCTTCTTTTTTTTTTTTTCAACAGTGTATTCTGTTCATTTAATATATTAGAGCAAAAATGAAATTCACTCCTCGAGCCAAGAAGTTTTTGAAAAGAAAACAAAATGATCAAAATGCTGAGAATGAACAAGATGAGGACCAACAACAAAATGATTTACGACGTATGGAATCAACATCTTCTTATATGCAACAAAGAAGAAATATCTATGTAAACATGAAACTACCGTCATCAGAATACGACTATAAAGGACATCAAATACATCATAATTATGCCAGCAATCGAGTGCGAACAGCTAAATACACTCCACTTTCATTTGTACCAAAAAACTTGTTTGAGCAGTTTAGAAATGTTGCAAATTTGTACTTTTTATTAATGGTCATTTTACAATGCATTCCCTTATTTGGCGTGACAGAACCTGCTGTATCTGCATTACCACTTATCGCCATTCTTATTATTACAGCTATAAAAGATGCTGTTGAAGATTGGAAAAGAAATCAAAGTGATGATAAAGTAAATAATTCTCTTGTACTTAAATTAACAAACTGGCGTAACGTAAATGTACCTGAAATTCATAAAGGAACTTGGTTCTTTTTACATGTCATTGCTGGATTCTTTTCAGTATTATCAGGTACTGAAAACAAATATGCAAATAGTTATAGACTCGCAATTGCTCCATCATCACTATCATCATCATCTGCATCATTATCTATTAATGATCAACCTAATATTAAATCATCAGAAGATCGTTTACCCTTAACTGAAGTAGAACATAGTGAATACCCGCCACCACCACCAGAACCACAACAGCCTCCTCAACCACCTGCCAAGACGCTCATGACGACTGTTAGAAAAAGATCTGATACCATTCGATCAGGTGTTTCTGGTATTTTCAGTAGATCTAATAATAACCACACAGCTACCAATTTGGAACTACAAAAAAAACCTTATCGCCCAGGTTCTATTCCTCATTCTGTATTATATCGTATATCTACAAGAGATTCTTCTGCAGTGCCAACGCCATCTAGAATTAATGAAGAACAAGAACCAGAACAGGAAGGCAGGCCATCTTCATCTTTAAGACCTATGCCTAGCCATAGTAATCAACCTGTTAAATGTGCTGATGCTTTTCCCGGAGATCCTCCTTCTGCAACATGTCAAGTAAAATGGGATAATATTAAATGGAAGGAATTAAATGTTGGAGATTATGTTTTATTAAAAAATGATCAAGATATTCCAGCAGATATTGTGATTTTATCAACTTCTGAAACAGACAATGTTTGCTATGTAGAAACTCAAAATTTAGATGGTGAAACCAATTTAAAGCAACGTCAAGGCTTACCAGGTACATCAGGTTTACGTACAGAACATGATTGTGAACGTGCTCGATTTTACATTGAAAGTGAACCTCCTCATGTTAATATTTATCAATACAATGCAGTATTACGTTGGCAAATTGATGCTGATGAAACTGATACTGTTCGTTCTGGTGTTTCGCATGAAAAAGCCGATGCAGTAACTTATAATAACATTCTATTAAGAGGTTGTATTTTGAGAAATACGAAATGGGCTATTGGTATTGTTGTTTATACTGGTAATGACACCAAGATTATGTTGAATACAGGTCGTACACCTTCCAAGCGTAGTAAAATTGCCAAGGCAACTAATCCACATGTAAGTTTTTTTTTTTTTTTTTTTTTTTTTTTGGATATTTGTTGATTTTTTGATATCTTTTTATTTTAGGTAATTGCCAATTTCTGTCTTTTGGCTGTTATTTGTATTGTTAGTTCAATTATGGACAGTGTTCAATTTCATGGAAGCGGTTCATCACGTCATTTTGATTTTGGAATTGAAGGTTCAAATGCATCATATTCTGGTTTTCTTACATTCTGGTAAAATTTTATATATATATATGCTATTTAAACATCTAAACTGATACATTTTATTCTTTTTTTTTTTTTTTTTTTTTTTTTTTTTTTTTTTTTTTTTACTAGGGTTACACTTATTTTATATCAAAATATTGTACCTATTTCATTATACATTTCGGTTGAAATTGTAAAAACAATGGCGGTATGTGTATTAAATGGCATATGTATTATGACATAATTATTTAATATCTAGATTTAGGCTTATTTCATTTTTGCAGATCTCGATATGTATCATGCCGAGACTGACACACCTTGTATTTCTAAAACTTGGAACATCTCTGATGATCTTGGACAAATTGAATACATATTTTCTGATAAAACTGGTACATTAACGCAAAATGTCATGGAATATAGAAAATGTACTATTAATGGTGTATCTTATGGTGTTGCAACAACTGAAGCTACTATGGGTGCATTAAAGAGACAACAAAGTCAACATAATTTTAGACAATCAATGATTGATGATGAAACAGATAATCAACTTAATATGAGCGATCTTAGTCAAGCTGTTGGTCCTGATGCTACAGAAATGGAAGAATTAAAGAACTCAATGTTTGAAAAACAAGCTGCATTATTCAAAAACCCTCATATTGGTCCCAATCCAACATTTGTAGATCCTAAATTATTTGATGATTTAAAGGATGAATCTTCTAAACAAGCTACCGCTATTACACATTTTTATCAAACCTTGGCATTATGTCATACTGTCATTGCTGAGCGACCTGATGAAGAAAACCAAGATTATATAGAATACAAGGCTCAATCTCCTGATGAAGCTGCATTAGTTGCTACTGCAAGAGATATGGGTTTTGCTTTCTTACGTCGAGATGCCAACAAGCTATTCGTCAGAGTTAAAGGTGAAGAAAAATCATTTACTCTTTTGAACGTGTTAGAGTTCAATTCTACTAGAAAGCGTATGAGTGTGATTATCAAGCCATCAGATAGTGATCGAATTGTGTTGCTTTGTAAAGGTGCTGATTCAGTTATTTATGAACGTTTATGTACAGAATTTGGTAACCAACATGAATTGGAAAAAGAACAAGCAGAGTTAAGAGATTCTACTAGTGCAGATTTAGAGCAATTTGCCAATGAAGGTAATATAAAAATGTTATATTTAGATTTTGTAACTTTATTTTAACGTTTATTATAACAGGCCTTCGTACACTTTGTTTATCCTATCGTTTTATTTCTGCTGAAGAATATAAACCTTGGAATAAAAAATTCCAAGAAGCTGCTTCTAGTATTCATAATCGTGAAGAACGTGTAGATGCTGTCAGTGAAGAAATTGAGCAAAATATGCTTTTGATGGGCGGTACAGCCATTGAGGATAGATTACAAGAAGGTGTACCTGAAACAATTGCTGAACTCGCTAAATCTGGTATCAAACTTTGGGTTCTTACTGGTGATAAAACAGAAACTGCTATTAATATTGGCTTTTCTTGTAATTTATTAACTACTGATATGGAATTGCTTATTTTAAAAGCAAATAATCGTGCTGATACTAGTCAGTTATTGGACGATACACTACATAAACTTAACAAAGAAGCTGAGGCAGATGCAGAAGTTGCTAATGGCGACAGAAAATATGCATTAGTTATTGATGGTACTACATTGAAATATGGTTTAGAAAATGCAACTCGTGATAAAGTGCTTGCACTTGGTATGCGTTGTGCTAGCGTTATTTGTTGTCGTGTTAGTCCTAAACAGAAAGCTCAAGTTGTTAATCTTGTCAAGAAAGGATTGAAAGTTATGACATTAGCTATTGGTGATGGCGCTAATGATGTATCCATGATTCAAGAAGCCAATGTTGGTATTGGTATTTCTGGCGTTGAAGGTCGTCAAGCAGTAATGGCTTCTGATTATGCTATTGCTCAATTCCGTTATTTGAGAAAGTTGCTACTAGTTCATGGTCGTTGGTCTTATCTTCGTATTGCTGAAATGATTATGGGATTCTTTTTCAAGAATATTGTATGGACATTTGTGCTATTTTGGTACCAAATGTTTTGTCAGTAAGTTTAACAAATACATAAAATATTGAAAAAAAGAAAACTGACATTTTTCACTTAGATTTAATGGTTCTATGATGTTTGATTATGCTTTAATTACTCTATACAATCTTGTATTTACTTCTCTTCCTATCATTTTCCTTGGTATTTGGGATCAAGATTTGAATGCAAAATTATCACTTAAATATCCTCAATTATATCGCATGGGATTAAGAAACGACAAATTCAAAGCATGGAGATTTTGGTTGACTAGTGTAGATTCAATCTTTCAATCGGTTGTTTGTTTCTTTTTTCCTTACATGTTGCTTGTAGCAGGTGGAGCTGATCCCCACGGCTATGATGGTAATGGTTTATACGAAATTGGTACAATTGTATCAAGTATTTCCGTTTGCGTTGCCAATTTATTTGTTGTATTTTCATTATACAGCTATACTTGGCTTCATGCTGCTATTGTCAGTCTATCTATTTTAGTTTATTATGTATTTGTTGCTATATATTCTCAATTTAATACTTTTATCTTTGCTGGTCATGTCCGTCTATTTGGCACTGGTTCCTACTGGCTTGTACTCATCTTAACTTGCGTTGCCTGCTTTATTCCTCGTGTAACTGCGAAACATTTCTTGCATCAATATTACCCATATGATAATGATATTATTCGTGAGATTGAATTAGTTATTCATAAAGGTAAAAACTGTCGAAATGACCAAGTAAATTGTGAAGAATTGATTGATGTAGATGAAGAATTGGCTTCAAGATCAACACCTACTTTATCATGCCAATACAGCAAAGATAAAGAAGTTCGTCCTCAACAACAGGTCGAATAAACCATTTTCTCTCTCTCTCTCTCTCTCTCTCTCTCTCTCTCTCTCTCTCTCTCTCTCTCTCTCTCTCTCTCTCTCTTTCTCTCTCTCTTCCCCCTCCCCCCCTCTTTGTATTTTCAGTTACCCCTTCCCCTCCCCGCCCCTTTTTTATAGAAGGAAGATGTATCATTATTATTTATTTACTACAACTATTAATTCTTTTCTTTTTGCTTCTTGTTCAAATGTAAAATACACTAATTTACTAATAATAAAAATACGTTAAATGTACTATAAGCTACGCTTTATTTTAGAACATATTTAATAAAGTTTCAACGGATAAATAAACAGGGCACTCAATGTTGCAATTATTGGTGATCCGTATCACAATTTTAATGCTTTTTTTTAAAAATATCATTTCTATTTAAAGAATAGCGAGTTGTATACGAATTTGTAACAAAATGAATATATTTAACCGGGTACACACGAATGTTTACATTTGCTTTACAGTGATAAGCAATGCATAAAATGTTAAAAGGGAGGAAAAGATCAAACTGTCGTTGATAAGCAACGGTTTTTATTTATTTATTTTATTTTACTGCATCCAAAATGCATAATATTCTTTGAAATACAGTTTCTTTGTATAGCTTGTCAATATAACTCAATATGTCGCTTTTCTTAAAGTGATTTTAATCATGAAAATCTAGATTATCGTAATTATAATACTAAAAATAAACATGCAGATCAATCCTATGATTAGCGATATATTTACAAAACTTCTAGAAAAAATATCACTGGGTAGTATGATGTAAATGTAGCTGCTTTAGAATACTTTATCTAGATGCAATGTAGATGCAACATACTCAAAGTATTGTTGAAAGACGGTGTGTCGTAAAAGAAATCAACCCAAAAGTCCAAATTTTGAGTTGAAAGACAGTGACATTCAAGTATTACGTACCGCAGTAAAAGAGGCTTTAATCAAAGGATTTTATCTCTAATTTCATTTGAATAATTACCTACAATGATTAAAGAATTCCAGTGTCATAGATTTCATAAACAATTGCTCATTTGTAATGTAATTTTGATTAAAACGGCATTGATAGCATATGTTTGAAGACTTATGAAAACATATTGCGTGTTAATTACTTTATTGCTGGGATCCTTTAATATTTTTATGTATGTCATTAATTGAAAATTTTTGATTGGGTTGTATGATATATTTATATTTAGGTCCATCTGCCATTCATATTTTCAGGATACTCTTTGCTTTTCTTATTCTATTTCTCTATAGAGATTTACAATATCAAGCAATTTAGACAAAGTTCTCGAGAATCATACGCTGTAGGTTATTGTTTTAATTATATTTATAAATAATTTCTATTATTATTTTTTTGAGCAATGACACACGAACGTTTTATAAATTTAGATAATTCAAATGTTGAAAAAACACACTCTGACCTAGTTGTTGATTCAAATTCAAGCACTTGTAATCATTCAAGCTTGAAATCTTTTGAAGGTAAACATAAGATAATAGCAAATTTAATAAAGCTTTCATGATCTAACACAATGAATAGTATCTAAAGAAATTGGCAATACCCAATTATCTGAAAATGAAATAGGGCTCTCATCATCTTCTGTTCTCGAACAACAAGACAAAAAGGAACATGATGGCGGCTATGGCTGGTTTGTTGTCTTGGGAGCGTTCTTTGTTCAAGTTACTACTTTTGGTACAATTACTAGTTGGTATGTTCATCGTAAAAAGCTGTTGTAGCTTTATCTGTTTTTTCTTTTTTTCTTTACTAACACACTCTCTTTCCAATTGTAGGGGTAAATAAGCATAAACAAAATTATTATAACTAAAAATACAATCAGCAATTACATAGTTACTAACATTATACTTTACTTTGTATAGGCGTCATGCAAGATTATTTTGAACAAAATACGTTTCAAAATGTCTCCAATGCTGCAGTAAATCTCAGTTTTGTTGGTACTCTTACCATGGTTTGCATGAACGCAATTAGCCCCTTAATTCAGATCCTCGTATCTATTTATGGCGTTCACTATGTACTAATCATTGGTACTATTTTGATTGCTCTTGGTCTCGAAATGGCTGGATTTAGTAGTCAAATCTGGCATTTGTATCTTACTCAAGGTATTGTTTTTGGTATTGGTTCTGCATGTATTTATGTTTGTATTATGAGCTGCTCTCCTCAATGGTTTAACAAACGTAGAGGTCTTGCCCTCGGTATTATTGCTAGTGGATCTGGTATTGGTGGCCTTATCATTCCGTTTGTTATGACGCCTATCAATCAAAGCCTTGGTCCTGCATGGACATATCGTATACTTGGTTTTATTTGCTTGGTTTGCAATGTTGTTGCTTGTTTAACTGTTAAAGCAAAAACACCCATTGATGCTAGAAATCGTAAAAAACTATC
Source organism: Mucor plumbeus (assembly GCA_016758945.1). NCBI lineage: Eukaryota > Fungi > Mucoromycota > Mucoromycetes > Mucorales > Mucoraceae > Mucor > Mucor plumbeus. Next base: position 46,047 of record JAEPRC010000157.1, read on the forward strand.
TCAAATTATCAATTTTTCTGTTTTAAAGAATACAGACTTTGTTATATTTTTAATTGCATCCAACGTTGGCTTATTTGGTTATTTTATTCCCTATTTCTTTTTGCCATCTTATGCCACATTTCTCGGTCTTTCTGATTCTCAAGGTTCAGCTCTTGTTGCTGTAACTGCTGCTTGTAATTTTATTGGTCGTATTCTCACTGGTTTTCTCGCTGATCGTATAGGTAAAATCAACACCAACATGTTGTTTACTTTGATAACATCTCTCAGCTGTTTGCTAATTTGGACCTTTGCTTTAACTTATGGAAGCTTGATGGCATTCTCGTGTGTATTTGGCCTTACTAGTGGTTCGTTCTTTGCTTTACTATCGCCCATCACTGCTTATCTCCTTGGTATGGAGCAATTTCCATCTGGTCTATCCCTTCTATTATTCTCCAACATAATTCCTATTTTTGGTCCTAATATTGCCAGTGCAATTGAAACAGGTGTTAATTCTACTCCATTTTTCAGTTACAAGATGTTTGCTGGCGTCTCTTATTTAGTTGCTGCTAGTATCCTTATCTTCCTTAAGCTAAAAATCGACCGTAACGTCTTTGCTAAAGTTTAATAAATCGTGTTTTGTTTAAATTATCACTGAAAAATTTGGGGTTAATATAGTATGTTCTACAATCCCGCATAAATAATGGTATAGAATTGCTTGCCCTGGATTTAAACAATCTACTCAATTAAACGTTGTGGGTAGATAAATTATAGTAAATGATAATCAATAAGTGGGTGTTCTCATAAAAATTGCATAGTGGTATCAATGTTTTGAGAATAAACACCTTGCATTGGCACACACAAGATTATTAATAATAGCTTATAAAATTTAATTAGACTGTTTTTCAAGTACTGAGGTAATTGATTGAGCATAGATAAACATATTGCAATTATATGCAAAAGCAATTAGTGTATGAAAGAATATGCACAAAAAGACAAAGTAATAAAGCAGTTATTTACTAATATAAATATATCATATGTTGTATAGAAAAGGAAATGTCTGTCCACGAGAAAAACTCAAAATTGCGTAAAACTCACTGCTTTCTTCTTAAAACTGTGTTCGGTTTTTCATCCCTACTCAACTCTTTTTTCACTACATAATACCAGGAAAAAATTATACATTGATGTACCTGAGATGTTCAACTTTAACCCAAAAACGCATTCCCAGAAATATCTTATCTATTATAACAGTTGGTATAATTTCTTTAGTGATAATGTTTCAGATTTTTATTACTACTTCATTATTAAAAAGTAAAAATTTTGGGCCATAACATGTTTGCAAAAATTAAGATATACTAACGCTTTCTAATAATAAAAATTAACTGTTTTAAAGTGCTTCTTAACATCTTTAAATTCAAAAATATTCTAAACACCTTTTCTTTCTTTCTTAAGCGCACGTTTGATGAGTGATGGGTACAGTATCATAATCGAATAAATAAAATTAGAAATCTAAATGTAAATGAAGCTAATAATCAGAACTCTTGAATTGTTTCGTCGATTTCTAAATATGAAAGTCAATCAATTGTCTAATAGTAAAATTTAATTAGATAAAACTGACCTTAAGCAGGGAGCTTTTTAGGTTTGTTTAGTGTTTAACTGAATAAAAACCACAAAAATCAGAAACAACACCAACAAATAATAAATACTAGAGGCAAAATCTACCATGAATCTAGTAATTCGTCTATTATTAATATTAAATTTCGTTTTCTACATGTTAAATAGCTTTAAATGCTTAATCTTAATTTTGACTATTATAAACAATACATTTTTTGGATATATTCAAATATGTGCTGAACTAAGATACTATTTCCACACTAACAAGAAATCAAATGCCATCTCAAATAAAACTATGTTCTAATATTTAAATAGAGATAACATAGATTTAATCATAAAACATGAAAAGTATGAGTAACGTAATGTAAAATAAAATAAACTGAATTATGGCGATTCACAAAATAATTCCAAAATAATTCCACAATATTAATTACAAGGAATGATTCCATTTACGTACGTGAATTATATGTGGATTACTAAGTGAATTAAACTCATCTTATTTGAAGTAAGCTTGAAATTCAGTGATCACTTTTGCTTTATTTAGTAATTGCCTTTTAAAAATCAGATGTTGGGACAAAATCCAAAACAAATGAGACATTGGTAGTAGATATTTCTTTGTTTCAGTCAATAAATCGTATCATTTTTATATTTAAAATTAGATTCGGGATCAATCAGATATCACATATTATGGGTAAAAACGGTAAAAAGAAGGGTTTATTAATAAAAATAGATAGCTGAGGTTTATATTACATTAGCAGCATCATTGTAAAATCAAAAACAGAATAATAAAAACACAAAATATGAATATTTATTGTATGAAAATTGATTATTATTTTATTTAAAAAACAGGTCATATTAAATTAATTGGTTATAATATTATATTAACATTAAGGGTATAGCTATAAAAGTCCTTGAAAAGCCAATGTTTGCACTCAAAATAACATGATACAAGCAGTACTACTCACCTCTTAGTTGGCTGATCTTTTCGTAAAAACTACATTAGATTCTAAAATAAAAAAAGTGTTAATGCATAACTTTTATAAAATAAAGATTACGTATATGATTTACCTTATCTAGAACACGCTTTCCTCTCAAATCATTGTATTCACTAATAAAAAAATTAGTTAATATTTATTTATTTGAGCTATATTTATATAAGTATACAGTAGGTGGATAAATGGTCCGGATGTTTTTCAGATTTCGACATTTTTGTGAATACAGCAAGAACCAATAACGCAATCAACGTGAAACAAAAACTATTACAAAGATACAACTATGTTTATAAAGAGTACAAATTTATAAAACTATTAAATTGCTGGAGTTAAAATAATCAGTAATCAAAAACGATGTATGCATCCGAACCATTTTTCAGGGTGCATGAAAAATAAAATTAGTACTTTGTATTATGACCTTTAGCTTTGATTGCAGCATTAATTTTAACTAAAATACTATCTATATACTGCTGACAGTTTTTCTTAGTAAAATTGGCCCATTGCTCTTCAACCCTTTGCCATAATTTTTGAATTTTTTTAGCTTTAGTTGGATATGAGTTGAACTTTAGTTTAAGGGACTGCCATAGATGTTTAATCGGATTCAAATCTGGATATTGAGGTGGCTAGCTGTAAGTTTAATTAGCGTTAAATTTTTTGTCTTGAAACCATAGTTTTGTGAGCTTTAGAGTATATTTGGAGTCCTTATATTGCTTAAAATAAATGTTTTTAGAGTCAAAACCATACCAATTTAAGGCATTCTTCATAGTGGTTTTAAGGATATAAATGCAATTCCTTTTCTTCGCGATGCCTCAGAAATTTGAGAGGCATATTTATGGTCATTGTAAGTGATGTAGCTCCACACCATTAAGCTATTACCTTGCTTGACAGTAAGTTCCAAATAATGGAATTGAAGCTTATTATCTGATTTTTTCCAGCACTATTTAATGCCATCAGACCCCCAAATACTTATTTTTGTTTTATCCAAGGAAATCATGCGGCGCAAATTATTTTTTGTCCAAATTTTATGAGCATTGGCTCAGTTTAGCCTTTTTGATCTGTGAGTGGCTGTGAGCAGAGATTTTTTCCTTTTTTTTCGGCCTTGAAGCCCATTGATTTGAGCAATTTAAGGTATTTGAAATAGCTTATTTCAGTTTCAAGATCCTTTAGACAGGTTTCTACATCTTTTCTCGTTTTTAATTCACCAAGTACAGTCTTTTTGGGAATGTAATCCCAGATGTCGCACTAATTAAAGTATGTCGACCAGATAGAGATGGCGCCATGTTCGGAAAAAATTTGCGTTTATATTCTCGAATAGTACTTTTCTAAACTCCCAAAATATGTTTTATAAATGTACAGTAAGAAAAACCAAATTTCAGCAAGTTTTTGATATTATTTTGTGCATCCTTGGACAATGTGGGCACCATATGAGGCAATGAGTAAAAGTGAAGAAAGAATGATGAAACAACAGAAAAATAAATAACAAAAGTAAAATAAATCGGTTTTTCTCTTCTTTTTATTGGTTATTAATACATTGTGATGTATAATCGTGTAGATTTTAATAAGTTTGCATTTTTTTGTTTGACCCTGAAAAATGGTCCGTATGCATACATCGTTTTTGATTACTGATTATTTTAACTCCAGAAATTCAATCGTTTTATAAATTTGTACTCTTTATAAAAATAGATTTATCTTTGTAATAGTTTTTGTTTCACGATGATTGCGTTATTGGTTCTTACTGTATTTACAAAAATGTCGAAATCTGAAAAACATCCGGACCATTTATCCACCTACTGTACCTTATATATTTACTTTAGGCAATTCAAAAAGACATATCGTATCACACAGAGAGCGATATTGCTACTAGTAATGAAATATATTTGAGCATATCGACAAAATTAACAAAAAAAAATATACTTTAAATCTGCAAACTCACTTTCTACTATGTGTAAAATGTGTAAAAATTGAAATATCGAAAGAAAAGTATAAAGTATTACATCAAAAGTCCTTTTATTTATACTTTTTTTATATTCAAACACTCAGGATTACGTCTGTTTCAAATTATGTTTCAATTATGCCGATTCTTTTTTCAATAATTCACAAGAATATTACTTGAAATAAATAATAAAAAATATTATGAACTAGCGCTGAGAATGATGATTTGTGAATAAACTTAGCATTATTTTATATTTTAAATTTAAAAAAGCAATTGGAGGGACGTATTTGTAAAGAAACGTACGAAGATTATACTTCGATTTTATGAATTAGTTATACGTAGCTTATGGTTGAGGCACCAAATTTGCATTAGATTTTGCTGGGTGTATACTTTTATATTATGAAAAATGTTACTAAATTTCATAAATAAACACAGTAGAAACAAAAAATATAACTAAAAGGAATAACATAGTACGAGTATTTTTTACTGTGTTTATACTGATATAATCTGTTTTTATGGGCTGCTAAAATTCTTTAAATTGTTTTGTTTTTGTTATTAGCTTTTAAAATACAAATTCCGTGTTATTATGTCGTCTTATTGAGTACAGTTGGCATTATTTATCAACTACGTGTTACTTCATTAAACTTTTTTTATGCTCAACAACGCCTGAAGTCTTGGATATGTTAAATTTGTGCGAAAAACAAACTGGTTCCTATCAATGAATGAAACAAATTAGAAGCACTAGTTAACTGAGTCATGTCTTAGCCATCATATAACTCTTTGAAATTGACTTCACGTCTGTAGAAAAAATACTTTATTTTTCTTTTAAGAAGTAAAAAAGTTACAGTTCCTCTTCAATTTTTAATTTTTTTTCAAATTTGGCATTGTTTCTGTTTCATCTCTTTTTATTTTAGACGACAATAAAAAAAGATCAAACGCAACGACTATATGGGTACAATCTTTATTTCATCAACCATACATATCCTCTTTTGTATTTACTGAGATTTTAGAATAGACACTTTACTATATTAGTTTATTCGAGAATGAAGGATTAAGAAAGCTTCATCACAACTTATAGTTTCGTAAAAAATAGAAAGAAATAGGATTTAACGGTTACTTGACCTGGATATAAATCTCTACATTATATAGATTATTTGACATGTAAACAAAAATAAAAAAAACATATTTTTTGTCATAAACTTTTATATGATACTTATAGTATAAAAACCGGATTGTAACGATAATTCACACAATGCTATACATTGGACATATAAATTTCCCAATTTAATACATACTTAGTTTGTTCGCCTTCACAAATAGACTGCTTCATACTTTAATTGAACACTGATATTAAATGTGATATCTTCTTGAATCTAATCCCGCAATAAACACTTCAAAATAATTCACTAACAATTCACTTGGGTGAATTATATATTATATGTGAATTACGATTTTCTGCCTAGTGCTAGTCAAATTATTGAAAAGCATTTATAATGTAAAGTGTACATAATAGCGTAGAGTTTAGTTTACATATAAGTCAGCAATAATTCACAAGTAATTCACAAATAATTCACTGATATTGATAATTATTAATTCGTTCGCCTTCGGAAATAGGCCATCCCATATTTTAACTAGGTACTGATATTGACTGCGATAACTTCTTGAATGTAATCCTGAAACAAAAACTACAAAATAATTCACATACAATTCACCTGGGTGAATTGTATGTGAATTATGATCTTCTGCCTAGTGCATGGAATGTAGCATGGTCTGATATTTGTATGATAAAAATTATGGTTTAACAAATACTTTAAATTGGTAATCCCGTGATTACCACTAATTCAGATAAATCACTGAAAGTTACAGTAAAAAACTGCCAGGCATAATGAAATTACAAATAATATAAATAGAGTAGAAATATAGATTTATTGCACACTATCCATTTTTTTAATAAAGAAGGATTTAAACTGTATCTTTTTTTAAAGCTTTTCTCATTTTACTGCAATTGCTGCACTTTAATATTTCAAGTGGCATGAACTCTGTGAGTGATACTTGTAAATTAAGTTATTTTATGATTACAAGCTTTTAGTATGTAATTCCACTGCAAGGAAGATAAAACTTTATAATAATTTTACGTAAAAAAATAAATAAATTCAAATTTTAAAATTGCCAATTTCGAGTTTTTTCCCATAGTAGGGGGGAGGGGCAAATGAAAACAAATTTGTTCAAAACATTTTTTAAATTTTCAGACATCCAATAACATTGAAGGCCATTTTGGCTCCCCTAAATAAAACAAAAACAAATTTTAAAACAAAATAACAAAATTTGCATGAATTTTTTTGATAACAATATAATCACCCTTCTTATTCTTCTAAAAACTATATAATAAAATGCCAAAAGCTCAACAAGGAAAGCGTGTTACTCGTTATAACAAAAGTAATGAGAACAACTTGTTGTATCAATATCTATATCAAGGTCGCACATCCAATGTTCCAGTCTATAATCGGTATTATAGTAGATTAAAGTGTATTCACATGATCTACACCATGTTCTCCACGTTGTTCCACAGCATATCCTTAAGATATTAAATCTAGTATTAGTTATAATGAAAGTATATAAATACATCCTCTGGATGTATCGTTAATAAAAAGTGTAATATTTTGGCAAGATTATTTCTATTGACCCTTTTGACATTTCACAACTCACCAAAGATTAGGGGAGAGTACATGCATTGGGAGAAGCGCGTTGCAAAGCAACAAGAAAAAAAACTGATAGACCTTTCGCTTGACATTACGTTCAATGATAATGGAGAACTGTTAAAAAAACTATCTAGGAATCAACATGGGAAAGAGGCCTATTAGCGTAACGCCTCTAAAGATTGCCAAAGACATTGCGGTATAAGCATCAGTATATATTCTTACGACTAATATCAAAATTTTTGCTTAATATTTTGCTGCTCTGTTCATTACCGTAAAAGCCAAGACGAGTAAGAGCGACAATCATTTAAAATTTGGTATGTCTTTGTGGATGCCCGCTTCTAGTGACAAAGACATTGTCGTCTTTAATATAAACAGAGCATCAAACGATTTCTTACTCATTCTAACTTCTCTTCTTAATTTGACCTCTTCTTGTTTCATGAAATTCTCAACAAATTTCACGTCATCAACTACAATTCTGCTCCTGTACACCTTAATACTTCTCAAGAGAAGGTACCTTTGACTTTCGATTTTATCCAAATACTTGGCCTCAGGATGTTCGTGAATGAGCTTATCGAACATTTCCTCGAGATTTCGGGTACTCAATTGGATTTTTCTTTGAGATTCGGGTTTTCTTTGTTGAGGTAAACCCTTATGATCTGTAACGAGACTCATAACATTCATATGATTTACAAGATCGATTATTTTAATGAACTTTTTTGTTTCGTCAACTCTGCTGACTTTGCGAGCTCGAAGAATATCATTAATATCTTGTTTTACAGTTGTTTTTCCCATTTGATTATGAAGGTATAAAGACCAAGTAACATTTATTGAAATTTGTTTTTAAATTTGTTTTACCTCCGATAGTTAACAAATTTAAAGTTTTAAAACAAATTTTTTGGTACGTTTTATTGGATGTCTAAAATTTAAAATTTGTTTCGAACGAATTTGTTTTCATTTTGGCCCCCCCTAGTGTGACAAATTGATCCAAAAATGATCCAAAGAACAAAATTGTTCAGTAGCTCGTGAACTACAAAATAAATCATGATAACGTATTAAATAGTTTTTGTACAGCTTAAAATTTTGCATTTGACTAAATAAAATGGGGACAGATGTTTCACATTAAATGTTGTGTAAAATGCAATTAGAATATTAAAGGTTTTTTGAGAATACAAGCCACTTCTTATAAACATATTTCAAATTTAAATAATTGATAATATGTGCAGCAAAATTATCTATTGATCTAGCTACTGACGAGCCTTTTAGCTACATTTTTCGTAGAGAAAACAGGATATTTGTCAATTTTTTTTTTCAAAACCAAAACTTGAAAGGAGGGTATACTCGCCTTTTTTTAGGCTAAATGGAGGATGTTATTTTTTTTAAACATTTTGAGAATATCTCGACGACAAATTAATATTTTTTAAAAAACTAAAATGGACATGACAGAGCTCATTAAACTCTATGATATAAACGAAAAACAGCTGCTACTTATTCTGATAAACATTTTGAAATCTACTACAAAAAATGTCAAAAAAAGGAAAAAAGAAAAAAGTGTTCAAGATTTTTTCATACTTAATTATCTTATATAGAGCCTTAAAACAAGTAATTTTTATTATCAAAAAATACTAGCATAGCTTAATTTTTATTATCAAAAAATACTAGCATAGCTTAATTTTTTGTGGAGATATGAGGACTCAAAATTTTTAACTTTTTTTTTTTATAGGGAAATAAGTTTTTTATTAGAATTATTTCATTGTTTAATGTCCTACTAGCATACCCGGACTAGGGCAGAGAAGAGTAAGACAGGGTAAATGGGGAACAAGTTCTAAATGATTGAATGAATATTTTCTTGGGAGTGTAAAGTAAATAAAGCTAATTGAATGGATGATAAAACATGAGAGGGAACGAAAGGAATGAGATCAAAAACGGAGCGGTAATGGGAATTCCAAATGGCCTGCTGAATGCATGCAAATACTTGAGAAACGGATAAGTTAAGATATGGTGAAAAAGAGGTACGAGTGTTGGAGGATGTCATGTGTAAAAACTCGAGATACTGGCTATAGGTACAAGAAATAAGTGTTGGGTCAATGTATAAAGAGAGTGCTGTAGTCCAGACAAGGTATTTTAGAGAACAAGAGAACAGAAAGTGCTCGGTATTTTCAATTTGGGGATGAGCAGGGCACAGAGAACATTTGTCTGAATAATCTGATGGTATGTAAAGGTGAAGTTTCTTTTTGGTTGTGATCTTTTTATGAAGTATCCGGTACCAAGTATTGCGTGCATTCAAAGGGATCTGGAGTTTCCAAAACGATTTCCATTTTGACGAAGAAAGAGTGGAGTTTGGAGGAGAAGGAGGGCTAGATGAAGGTAAAGCTTTAAAATATTTAGTAGACATAAATGAAATGTAAAACTGATAAGTTGGAGGTGTTTGTATTAATGTTGAGGTGAGCTTGAAGTGCATTTGTTGGACGAGGTACTGTGGTGAGAAAGTGATATAGAACGAAATTGTGGAGAAGAAGACGGTTTGATTGAATGAGAACAATGGCTTTGGAACTGGAGTTGCGATGAGAAAGGGCAGTGGTGTTGTGGTGAAATTCTAAGACGAGTTTTTCAGTGTTGAAACGAAAGATGTCAGAGCCTTTGAGTTGCCGCAAGGTGGTAAGATGTTGAAGGACAGTTGATGGTGGAGAAAAAGGTGTTGAAAGCGAATAATCCGCTGGACGCTGGTGAATCAGAAGATTCATAAGAGGCAGTTGAAGACAGGTGGATAGAGTGGAGAAGCATAGCTGAAATTTTTAACTTTTACTAGTAAAATACGTGTAAAATCTGAAACATTAGCAATTAAAAAAATTATAATAACTGCAAAAAATAGGATATTTTTGGATACTTGTTTTTGGATTAAATTTGGGCATCTCAAGTACATTGACATATAATTTTTTCTTGGTGATAATTTGTGGGAAAAAAAAGTAAATCAGGGATGAAAAGAGAGGCTCGGTTTTTAAGGGAAAAGCAGAGAGTTTTACGTGTTTTTAAGTCTTTCATAGGATATAGAATAAATGTATGAGCTGGTAGCATAATGTGACCAATTCATACCAATTTAGCAGTGTCTACGGTATACGCTAAAATATTTTTAATGCAATATTAGATATAAAAGAGGGTATGCTTCAATTTAGAAGATTGAAAACTATAAAGATTTAATTTTTCAAAATTCAAATTTTGATGAAGCATGTACCTACAGAAAGAAAATCATTTGGATTTTACCTGTGGAATGTAACTGTTTCCGAGTATATTATAGCAAGTTAATAATACAATACATCGATTAAAGAGTGAAAAAATTAAATGTGATGTAGTTTTGTATTTTTTTTATTGATTTATTAAGATTTATGAAGTTTTTTTATTAGGTTTCTTGGGGGAAAGTTATTGGCTTTTAGAAATGAATTTGGTGGAAGGACGATAATATGTTTGGGTAAGACTCAGTGAAGGAATATAAAGTTTGCATACTTCAAGCCATTATGAGATACAAGACAATATCAAATTTAGTATTTGTTCATTTAACTTGATGTTGTCAGCGAAATTTGGACAAGTATATGGTTTACATTTAGTAAAAAAAAAAACCAAGCTCTAAAGTTTAGGGAAACCAAGATTTAAAATCAATGAATCAGCACCCTATCCACTTTTATCCTATGGAATCTCCTGATTAAAAACTACCTTATGCCAGGTATGTATGCAAAACAATATTTGTATAATCTGCATACACTCAATTCGGAATCAAGGCCTTTTTTTTTACAAGAAAACAAAATTATAACGTCGCAAGTTTAAAATGAGTTCAAAAGCAACTATTTCTTATCGAATAATAATTCAGTTGGTTTGTAGTTTGTATATGAAGGAGTTATGTTATGCATGATTAGGGAAACCTGTTGATGCTTTGCATTAGGTGCACTGTCGATTTGCCATATTGATTGTTTTTAAATATTCTTTTGCCAGTAACGCTTCAATGATGATGCGCTATTACTAAATTATAAAGTAAATAACAACCCTCAAAAAAAAATTTTTTTTACAACAAAAAATAAAAACTCATCATGTATTTGTATGTTTGTTATCTAATTTTTGGTTTTCGATCTTGTAATTCTGGTAGTCTAGTGCCTGAAAGCGTTATATGTTTTTAAGAAACATCAGTTTATAGAAGGAAAGAAATACATAACATCTTTCTTAGCAGAATAATCTACACAAATAGCTTATGAATACCATCAAATTCGATTATACTAAGCTAAAATACTACCCAAAATCATTAATTTTACATTTTATTGAAGCACAAGCTTTGCTAAAACTATACTTAGATTTTTTCCGGTGATTGTATTTATATTCTATTTGTGATAATATTGAAAATTTGAGAAAGGTGGCTCTACGTTGCTTACCCTATTTTTAGCCATAGAAATAGGGTGGAAAATTTATAAATTTCTTTAGTTCTTGATATAAGTGTATTCAAAATTTATTCATAATAACCTAATAGTTTAAAGTGGCTTTAAAAACCAAATCTAAGTGCATAAATTATCCGCGACAAAAATGCATTTAATATCCAAAGAAAGGGATATTTAGTACATTTTATAGTATACATTCCCCTAACTCTGTCTCTGTATTTTGGTATAAAAGTATATTTTGATGCGAAAGTGATGATTTCGGTGTTGAAGCTGGAGTTTTAGGAGCCTTCTTGCTCTCTTTGATTTTATGTTTTGTAGCCTCAATAAACTTAGTGTCATGTATTCCTCGATTATGCTCCATATGTGCCTTAACCAAATGTCCCGTAGCTAATGCAGCGCACAATGACAATTCACCTGCCATGACAGCAGCGCAAATAATTCTAGCCAGCTTTTGTGCATTTTTACCAGGATCTGTTGGATGGGGCCCTCTTACGCCAAGAATGTCCAGCATAGCTTGTTGTGGTGCCAAAATAGTACCACCTCCCACAGTACCCACTTCAATACTTGGCATACTACATGATATATGTAAAGCTCTTCCATCATTTACCGATTTCATCAATGTAATGCAGTTACTACTTTCAACATTTTGAGCAGGATCCTGTCCCGCTGCAATATACATCGCAGTTAAAATATTAGCTGCATGAGCATTAAAACCGCCTACTGAACCAGCCATGGCAGATCCTACCAAGTTTTTAGATATATTCAACTCGACCAATGCATCTACTGTTGTTTTGAGTACTCTTTCTACCACGTTGCTTGGGATTACGGCTTCTGTTACTACAGATTTACCACGCCCTTCAATCCAATTGATGGCAGCTGGCTTCTTATCAGTACAATAATTTCCAGACAGCGAAACAATTTGCATTGTTGGGAAATATTCAGCAATTGTTGAAAGCGCTTTTTCACAACCCTTGGAAATCATGTTCATACCCATCGCATCACCTGTAGTTGCTGAAAAGCGAATATATAAAAGTTTGCCAGCCATTGCTACATGCAGTTTATGGACACGGACAAATCTAGAAGTGCTATTGAACGCCTGTGTCACAATATCAAAGCCCTCTAAATCAATCCAACGTTTGCAAAGGCCAGCATCTATAATATTTGGAAATTCAACACATGGACCACGAGTCATACTATCTGAGATAAGTGTAGTAGCTGCACCACCACCAGCATTGACAGCTTTACAGCCACGTGCTACAGAAGCAACAAGACATCCCTCAGTAGTTGCCATAGGCAAATGTATGCTATCACCATCAATTATCATGGGCCCAGCTACACCTACAGGAATAGGCATATATCCAATCACATTTTCACAGCAAGCGCCCAATACTTTCCCATAATCATATCCTGCAACTGGCAGAGCACTTAACTCTAGTGTTTGAGTGATAGATGCACGAGAAATCACAGCTTTACGAATATGAACAGCACGTTCTAGATCACCTAGCAATTTTTCAAGCGAGTAAGGGGCAATATGAGCATGTTGAATTAGTAAAATAATTTCCTCGTCTGCAAGAGCTGATGCTCCCTGATCTGTATTTTTAAGAATATGTAAACATTCTTCTAAAATACGCATAATACCCAGCTGATGATGTTGTTTCTTATTACAATATCTAGTATTATCGGATAAAGACTTCTTATTGCTCGTGTTTGAATCTGATTTCAAAGTTATTGAAGCAGAATTTCGTTTCATTTTGGGAGTATTAGTTTCTATATGACAATGTTCTTCTATTGATTGTAATTGATATCTTTGAGGTAATTGCCTGTTACATTTAGCAATTTCAAATAAATAAGTATTGAGAAGTATTGAAACCATCAATATTGCAACCACCCATTTACTAATCACAGGATCTTGTGCATAGATGTTGTAAGTATTGTAGACCTCGTCCAGTAAACTTTTTACAGCTGGAAGCCCTTGAAAATGAGATTGTGGCAATAACTGAAAATTGATAGATGGTGATACTTTAAGTAATAGACCATCAGCTGATCCAGATAATCTATGTTGATTCAAAATAGAAGACAAAATAGGCTCAATAGTAGAGCTACTAACAGGAACTTGAGGCAGAGAACTTGTATTTGCTCTTGATGATGAGAACGATAAAGTAGAGCAAAACTCAAATACATGCATAGAAAGAAAGCCGATAATCTAGTATAGGATGAATCTCTTTGTACTACATTTCTATTGTATTGCCATCTTACTTTACCATTACTAATTTTGTTTTGATAATGGCTGGTTTTTTACTTTTAATATTGGAGCCAATATTAGTATTATCTACAGTTGAAGATGCCGTTTCGTTTATTGCTGTTATTGTAGATATTGCAGCAATTTCCTTTATTTTGCGTAACTATAGATATTAAGACAAATAAACATCAATGTTTGTTTGTTTTCTTCTTTATATATGGTGATTATACCTCTAATTTCAATGATAAAACTGAAATATACCATGTAAACATCAATATGATATCATACGCAATTAGAAATGCACTCATCAAACAAAATTCGCGCAAACCTGGTAAAGTTGATTTTGCACCCAATATGAAGACAATAATTTCCAATAATCCATCACGAATTAATGTAGGTGCAATCACTTCCACAGATCGACATATTACTTGTAATACATTACTGTTGTCATTATTATTGTTTTCGAGCTCATATATACACTTTGTAAGTTTATAAGGTCTTTCAAACCCAATCGTAACCACCAAAAATGGTGTTGCTTCACTTTTTAAAGAGGCAAATTTTAGATACACATATAATCACATTTCTCAATATTTTAAGCTTTTACCTCAGCAAAACTGGGCTTACAGGAGCACCTAATCTATAAACTGTCGCTAGAGATAGCATGAATGAAAAGAAACCAGACATGAAGATAGTAGTTGCTATAAGGTTAAATTAAAAATCTTTTTTTTTTTTTTTTTTTTTTTTTTTTTTTTTTTTTTTTTTTTTTTTTGTACGTTTTACCTAAAGTATACCTTGATCCCAATTTATGCATTCTTATATATAATGATAAGAAAGTAAAGGCCATCATGATATAGCCTACTGAAACTACAATAACATCTATCCTTGAAGCGCTCTAATAGTATAGGGTATTTAAATTGATTTATTATTATGCACTGTAAATCAGATATAATGACTATTCCTTACATTCATCCGAATTGCTGTATCCCTAGAAATATTTTTAATAATTCTAATCAACCAAACTACTGTACTTATACTTTCGGAGTGATAATATTGTGTTGTCATAGGAACCAACTTATCTAGTGAAGATGCCATTACTTTTTGATCCCATAACTGAGCAGCCTTGATACGTTGGTCATCATTTAAATCGAATACATACGATAGGATGACATTATTATCATTGATAATAGCTTTTAACGTACGGCATGTCGTAGAAGCATTGTAGCATAGATGTTCTTTGTATGTCATTACTCCTTCTTGATAATCCAAATCGGAGAAATCGAGTTGAGTGGATTCAATGTAATTATTAAAACGCATGATAGTGTCCATATTGTATTTACTTGATGAATCAGATAAGGCAATAGATAATTGTTTCAATTCAATACGCGATATAGATTCTACTGGTAGTGATGGGTCTTGTTGTTTTAATGGTGAAAACGAAATATCATTAGGAGAGGCATACAAAATGGTTGAAAGAAAGGATGTGTCATGAATTCTAGCAGTTGATAGTATTTCTGATGATTTTGCCAAATTGAATAAATAAACATAGGTGACTGAACCCAAAATGAGACTTGCCACCATCATTTCTATAGGATTCAAAGCAGATATTTTGGAGATTTTTAAAACTATTCGATTAATAAAACCAGTTATAGCTTTGTAGGAAAAGCTGCTCATTTTCTGTATGAATTGAAGAGCTTGAAAATTAATCAAAATTAAACAAAAGAAACGCGATTTATATTATTTGACTTATATTTTTAATACTTCCATTATTATCAAATTCGATCGAGTTTTGCATAATCTAAATCTGTCATTCGGACTAGGTCCGGCATAGTACGTTTTGGTACGTTTTGGTACGTTTTCGTATGTTTTATAAGTTTGTACGACATTATATGTATACAAATTCCTTTTCACCTACAATCAATAAATAAAGCCTTCAGCATTGTATAATGCATTTTTGTCGTACTACTTCACATTGGGCATTTTAGTTTTAACTTAGCATCGAGATAAGGAACAAAGTTGTAAATTGTTAAGAAAAGCTATAGTGATTTCTTCATTGAAAAGTCAAATGGATTCTACCGATGCAAAAACGAACAATGAGTTACTGATAAAATGTATGGAAAGTCATTTTGTACACGAATCAATGTAAATCTTAACTATTTTCAACCAATTGGTATTAGAGAAGCTTAGTTGTCTAGCCAAGATATCTCTGCTTACCCAGAGTATTTGCGTTCTGATAAGTTATAGTGTTTAATTCCACAACTCAAACATACTAATTAGGTTTTGATATAGCTATTTTTACTTTTAAGATAGACTTGATAACGGAAATGCTGCAAAATGATATTTCGCATGCAAATAATGTGAAACGAACCGCATATCGTAAATACCCGAGTGGCATTACTGTACAATGTACTAAAATTAAGCCTTCGTCAAGGAATTTGTTCCTTTTAGGAGCATCTTCTGATAATGCAAAATAACTCTTAGGCTAAACATTTACACTTCATAATATTTAGTATCTTTGATTTTAATTATCGAATTAATAAAAAAACAAGTAAATCTTACTCCATAAATTAAAATGGGGTTTGATATATTATTGCTTGGGTATTTACTCGGACAATATTTCAACTTTAAAGTTTCCAATTTTCAAAATCGAAACGTGCCATCTTCTCTTTATTTACTTTTGTATAAAAAACATTCTAAAGTATTCCTTAGAAGATTCTAAACATATACCAATTGGTCAAATTATGCTAACAATTTCTACATTTATTTTATATTTCACCAAAGACTCAAAAACAAATAAAATTCACAGCATTTTCCTCAAAAATTGGGTCTCATTTTTCATCATTGCTCAGCTTTTTGCTTCACTAAATAAAAGCAAAATAAAAACATAAGTCAATGTACCTGAAATGTACAAGTTTAATTCAAAAATAAATATCAGGAAATATCCTAATTTTTGCAGTTAATATAACTTTTTCAATGTTAATGTTTCAGATTTTTACACGTATTTCACTTTTGAAAATTAAAAACTTTGAGCTCTTATATCTCTACAAGATATTACTTATACTACCACTTTGTAATAATAAAATTCACTTGTTTTAAAAACCTCTATAACATGTTTAAATATAAAAAATTCTAAATTCTTTTTTTTTTTTTTTTTTTTTTTTTTTTTTTGCTTTTTGACATTTTTTGTAGTGAATTTCAAAATATTTGTTAAATTGAGCAGCACTTATTTTTTGTTCCTGCTATAGAGCTTAGTAAATCCTATCAGACTTATTTTAGGTATTTTTAAAGTATTAATTTTTCGTAGATATATTCTTAAAAATGTGTAAAAAAGAATATCGTTGATTTTGCTCCTAAAAAAGACGGGCATACCCTCGTTTCAAACTTTGGGCTTGGAAAAAAAAAGTTGACAAAAGTTTTATTTTCTCTACTAGAAATGTAGTCAAAACGTTTAACAATAGCTAGATCGTTAGATAACTTTATTTTAAATTGGATCAATTACCTAACGCTGTAACGTGTTTATAAAAAATGGCGAGTATCTTCAAAAAATCTTTAAAACTTTAATTAGCTCGTACGCAAAATTTAATATGAAATATTTATCCAGGCTTTGTTTGGTCAAATGCAAAATTTTAACCTGTACAGAAACCATTCAGTACATTATCTCGACTTACTTTGCAGTTCATAAGCTATTAATCAACTTTGTTTTTTTTTGGATCATTTTTGGATCAATTTGTCATCGTGATGACATGATTAGACCCAATATTGGGCGGAAAATCTCAAAAACCGTCTAAAACCCCCTTTTTGAAACTGTGCGGTGCGCTGTATGTTGCGTCCACAGTTCTGTGTAAGCATCTTGGTTAAGATTATGGCGTAGTGTAATAGGACATGTTCTGTATTGCTGTATTGCTGTGTAATAATATGTTATAAAGCTCAGTTAATATTATGGAATTGTAATGATTCACATTACGTAATAGCAGTAAAGTAGCTGCATGGATCGTTTCAGTAATTAATCATATAAATACTCAAGCAAAAACAGATATTAAAACATTAGTGAAAATATCTATTTTATTCCTCTACACTATTTTAATAATTTAATCAAATATATATTAAGACACAACCCCAATATTTCTTAATACTGCATGTCAAATATCAACCTCCATTAATACATAGTAAGTATCGCCAAAAGTAATATTGAAAATACATCAGTAACACCAACGTCCACCCCAAAGTACTTCTTTCTTAATAGCTTAAACTATCTCAAGAATATAGTACTTCATTACAGGAATGCGGAACTATTGTATCACATAGGTTTGATTGAATATGTAATTATACATTTATTTAGATTAATTATAATAATTAAAGAAGCTTACATATAAAAGAGATGTTTTCCATCTTATAACAAAACTTCTTAGTTTTAGTGTGCTGTTGCATTTTATAACGTTTTTTATTATATTTATTAAACGATTTAGTATATGTTTCTAACAAGGAGATGAGTATAATATCCTGACGTAACAAACTGTTGCCCAGTTTAAAGAAAATAAAGCAACAGGAAAAATGCTTGCAACCAATAAACATTGATTTGAATGAGCTATAAGTTTTACAGTATATTGTACTAAAAATCTAAAGTTGTAACTGCATCCAGTGCTATAGTTCTAGTATTCCATTATTGATCTGCTGGTTAGTTGTAGTAGAAATCAAGTGACTATTTTTTTGAAGTGGATTTTGTGACTCATCAGACCATTTGAAATTAGAAATAGAGGTAAATCAACCAAAATTGTCATGTATGGCAAGGACTGGTGTGAACTACTGGCAGCCTTTCACACATCAAATTGAATAATTAGTAATTAATAACATAAATCTGGTGTGAGAATCAGGAACATGAAATATAGAAACTTAACTACAATTTAAAATACCATATACATTTATAAACGATTGTACAACTTGAATTAATAATTGCTAATAATCCCTTTTCCCATTAGCTTTAACATAGAAAAAATCAAATTACTGCATTAGTAATTTGAATTAGACATTTAATATACAGTAAATACCACAATGATCCATCGAACTGATGAATCCTTGCTTTACTTTTAATAAACTTAGAAGAATTATAATTGTATTTCCCATTTCTGCTTTTTTTAATTACGTTTTTGTAGCAATGACAACTAATGAACTCACGGAAATAATTCTGTTCAATTTTTGTAGTATCGATATACTGGAATTAAACGGGGAATTGTTGAAAAAATTGGAAGATTCAAAAGTTTCCGATATAACGAGTCTCCATTGTACTTCCACAACATTAAATTAAGAAGTTACATTTAATGCACAGTACATGTATTATATATATATATATATACAAATGTTTTTTTAAGAAAAAATTCTTCTCCTTTGCTTAAAGAAAATGAAGCAATTGGGAAAATGCCAAATGCGACGCAGGTTCCAAAATATATACTGCAGCCGTAAAAGTAGACAATAATATCCTGATCTATAGTTCTATTATTTCATTGATTATTTGCTGGTTAGATTATAGAAAGCAAATACTGACTTTTTTTATATTGGTTTTGAGGCTTAATAGACCATTTCAAGTTAGAAATTGTGCTGAACTAAGATACTATTTCCTATCTCCACACGTAAAAAATCAAATGCTAACTTAAATAAAATCATGTTATAATATTCAACTAGAGATGACATAGTTTTAATTGTAAACATGAAAAGTATGAGTAACGTAACATGCAATAAAATAGATTGAATTATAGAAATAAAAACAGGTGTAAGCATAAACAAAACTTAAGAAACACATAGACCTAAGTAAGGGTTGTTCTATGTGGATTGTTAGCAGATATATCGGAAACAGCCATTAAAAGACCAGCTTAATTATGTAAATCAAAAAGCCCAATATACACATGATATCACGGACATACCAATTGATTTTTCAGAATAATGAACATATGAATATCGTATAATTAAAATGGAATTCTGCTTTTGTAGTAATTCAATAAAAAGCATTGATAATAGACGCATGGATAATGTAGCATTGTCTGATCTACATAAATGTTAAACATCATGGTTTGACAAATGCCCTAAATTGGTGATTGGGTAATTTCTAATTTAGATAGATCACTGCCAGTTCCGGTACAAAATACCAGACATGATAAAATGACAAATAATATAAATAGAATAAGAATATAGACTTATTGTACCCTTCAGTGGTGATTCGATTTAGTGGACTCAAAAATAAAGGAAATTCGATTTATGGGACACATTTTTTTCCACCGTTGTTTTTTTCGTAATTTTACCGCTTAAATCCATTAAATCGAATCAGTGGATTAGTGGACTACCTCGTTCCACCAGTCCACTAAAGCAGGGAAATATTAAGCTGTGATTGGGCAAACATGTATTATTAAACATTGGACCAATAAAAATTTATGCTAAATTATGATTCTCATACAGATCTAATGCCGCGTTCGTAACGCTTTTACTTGGATTTACCATATAAGTCTCTTGTATGTATTTACTCATATTTTTATAAGGATTGGATTTGCTTTATTATAATAGCAAATAGCTATATTTTGCTCGTTTGTTAGCCTTAATCTTTTACTTTCAGTGATAATGGTAGACATAGAATTTACACCAGATCCACGGCTTTTTTGACGCTTTTCATTGGCAATTCTTTGGAAGTTTTAAAGAAAATGTACTTTTTTTTGTGGTAAATATTAAATTAGAAGCCAATCATATTCTCAATTTCTATTTTTAGCCATTTTATTATGTAAGCGGTAAAATTCGATATAGTGGAAAATTCGATTTAGTGGACACTTTTTTTTCCACCGACGAGTCCACTAAATCGAATCACGACTGTATTCATATTTTTAATAAAGAAGGATTTAAACTATATCTTTTTAAAGATTTTATGTCCTCGTATTACTGCAGAAATAATTAAATCTTCCGAAAATCAGCATACAATCAAACCTCAATTTAAGAGCGCTCGTGGTTTCTTTTAAAACGTCCCTTATATTGAGGACCTCCATTAAATCAAATATAAAACACAGATCAACTTCAACTTAAGAAAGAAATAAAGACATCTTAGATAATCACACCAAATCCTTAACCCATGATACAAAAACCTCCTTTATATCGAGGTTTCCGTTATATTGAGTGACCTTATATCGAGGTTTGACTGTATATCTAAATATAGCTTCGTATCACCAAGGCAAAAAATAAATAGTTTATTATGCACGTAGCAGACATCTTACTCAATTAAGGCTTACCTTACACAGTTGCCCCTTTTTTTTGTCTCTTTCACATATTAAAATTACAGAATAAATATAATTTGTTAATTACAATTATGACCTTACTATTATCGTCTTTGTTTTAATGCAATTTTACCTATCAATATAGTCTAGCTATTAAAATTAATTCGCGTAATATGTAATTGTTGTAAAGTGTTGTTTGCCGCTGTTATAGTATACATATGAAAGCAATCCCGTTTATAAAAAGGGGCGGCAAAGTATGCTTCATTATAATACATATACACAACATTAATAATTTGAGAAAATGTTAATTTTCTTTTGGATTGCAATATATTTGCATTTAGTATAATATTTGAAAGAGGTAAAAAATGTTATTGTGTGAATTTAATGAAATTCACCGTTGCCATGCAACATATTGCATAATTAAAATGATAAAAACCACAAATAACGAGATACCCAAAGAATTTGTTCTCTTAGAATTTAATGAATGATGTAATTCCTTATTCCCCATAAGAATACAAAAAGCTTTTGTAAATTCAATTAAAGTATTTGAATTGGACAAAACTATTTTACCACCCTACTTCAATTTACAATGATAAGTTGTTCCATTTGTGACTACAGTACTATATTTTCTGATTTAAACATCCTAGCGTTCGCAATATGGCCGAGCCCAAGCGAGCCCAAGCACTTTTATCAAGCAGTAGCCGAGTTTAAAATATTTGAAAGTTACTCAAGCAAGCTCGAGCTCAAGCAATGGCTCATCGAGCAGATAT
>JAEPRC010000158.1:0-67783 GCA_016758945.1 Mucor plumbeus
TGTTTCGAAATATTATTATTGGAGATTGCTTTAAAATTGCAAGAGTTATCCACTCAAAAGTAGTTTTTACGGTAATTTTCGCGGCAGTTTAAGTTACAGTCGGCATGAAACGGAGTTTGATAATTTAAGCCTCGTAATTTGAGCTTCGCATGTAGTAAATGTATTTCCTGAAGAAATTTTTTGGTAAAGTCTTTAGGGAAGTGCTATAAAAAGTATTCTAACATACGCACCTTGACCTCCTGTATGCTTCCAAAGCATGAGGTTGTGCTCAAATGAGAGCACCTCATATATTGGCTGAAAAGCCAATTTGAAAAGTTAGAAAATAGTATTTTCAAATATAAATTCTTTTTGCTTGGATAATCACAAGTTTTTTTTAGTGCAAATCATCATTATGTACACGTCAAATATTTTGAAAGATAGAGTATGCGTATTCAAAGTTTCCAAACTTTTGAAGCTTCAAATTTGATGTGGTATAAGCACATTAAGGCTCTTCAAGGATAGTATTTATTTGTACTTTATTTTAATTTGATGTTGAAAATGCTCCAGTATATACTGTACACTATCACTACGACCGACCTGACTGTATTATACAGTACATACCACTTTGGACGTTTTTATGTTGCTGTATCTGATTACGTTAGCTAATTGAATTTACACAGGCTTATTTTTGTATCCACAAAGTACCGTTTCGTAAAAATTAGAGATAATGTCTTCATGAAAGCGATGATTTAAGCAGTAAAACTACAAACATTTAGCATCCTTGTAAAAACCTGCGTCAGTACATTTACTTTCGGTTGTAAAATTAAGATATACAGTATATCATATATGAAACAAGTTTAATGCTCTGTCCAAAGTTCTTCTTCTTGTCAAGGCAATTAAAAAAAGATGTAAAAATTACCTCCTTGTAAATTGGTGAAACTAATATTTTTAGCTACATTTTTCGTAGATAAAGCAATATTCCTGTAAACTTCTTTTTTTTTTAAAAAAATTCCAATTTTCGAACGAAGGTATACTGGTGGTTTTTTTTTTGGAGCAAAAACGAGAATATTCTTTTTTTTTAAACATTTTCGAGGATATCTCTACGAAAAATCAATGCTTTAAAAAAACTTAATTTGGACTGATAGGGCTCACTAGGATCTATAACAGGAATAAAAAGCAACTGTTTCTCAAGTTAATGAATATTCTGAAATATGCTACAAAAAATGTCAAAAAAGGAAAAATAAAAAAAAAAGTGTTCGAATTTTCTTTATACTTAAATGTTTTATAAAGCGCTACAAAGTAAGCAAATTTTATTATTAAAAAGCGTTAGTATAGCTTAATTTTTTGTAGAGATATGGGAGCTCAAAGTTTTTAACTTTCAAAAGTGAAATAAGTGTAAAATTTGAAACATGAGCACTGAAAAAAGTTATATCAACTTCAAAAGTAGGATATTTTCGAATACTTGTTTTTGGATTAGAGTTAAACATCTCAGGTACATTAGAATATAATTTTTTCTTAGTATTATTTAGCGAAAAAAAAAGCAGAACAGGAATGAAAAACAAGACTCAGTTTTTAAGGAAAAAGCAGTGTTTTACCTATTTTGAGTCTTTCGTGAGACCTAGAATGAATTTAGGAACAAGTACATAGAGGAGTGATGCTGTGTGTGTATGTGTGTGTATGTGTGTGTTGCTTTGAGCGTTAGGAATCTGTGCTAAATAGTTTACGAAGTGTGTTGAGTTGCTAAAAATATTCATTTTAAAGACATTATAAAACATCTTTCAAACAAATTGCGTTTGGCTTGTTTACAAAGATGATCGAATTGTAGTTTTCGCAATATCTATTGATGTATAATCTGAATATACTGTAAAACAAGAGAGTACGCATACTTGTTATTAGATGATATCAAAATAAATTTCCTGTCTTGCAGAAAAATTGTATTTTTGGTAAATTATCTCCCAAATAACACATTTGAAGTAAAAAAAAAAAAAAAAAAAAAAAAAAAAAAAAAAAAAAAAATTGATGTACACGGTACAGGCAGTAGTAAGTGCGCACTAAAGAGAGAGAAAAAAAAAAGAGATAAATGCAAATCGTATATTAAATGCGGTTTATTTTATTTTATTTTATTTTAATAGCTACAAGATGAGAGAATGAACAAAAAAACGGGGAGAGAAAAAAGGCGGAATAATTTATATGTACGGAAGAAATTTATTACTTCTTTGGAGATGATTTACCCTTTCCCTTGAAAATAGGCTTGCCCTTCATCTTATTGTAACCACCTAAACCAGATGTTGATTCTAAAGTATTTGATTTAGCAAAGCGACCCTTCTTTCCACCGGAACCATATTTAAGATCCTTATTGATTCTCTTTTGACCCTTGACAGGTGCACTCTTCTTATCAGTCTTTGCACGCTTGGTATCGGCTTTTTCCAAAGCAATATCGAAATCATCATTTAATGTTAAATCTTCACCATCCTTTCTCTCTGTTATGTATCTTAATTAGTATGTGAAATCATTGTACTTCGTAATAAACTTACTTCTCTTGAGTAACTTGATCTTATCAAGCATCTCTGTCTTTTGCTTTTGTCTTTCTAATTGTTTCTCTACTTGAACCTTCTTACCAAACTTTTTCAATTGACGTTGACGCTTAGCATCTTCAGAAGCCTTGATAGATGCACTTTCATCCAACAACTTTTGACGAATCTTGGCCATGTGTTCATCACTCTTTAACATTTCAGCGAAGTAATCTTCAGGTCTGGAGAAATCAGCACCGGCTTTTTTCACAAGTTCTCTACCTAATTTGGCAGCTTCAAGAGCTTGTTGATAGAATGCCAATTCACGTTTCATATCGTCTTCTACATTTTCAACAACAACAGGCTCAGAAGAGGTAATTGTCATGGTTTCAATCCAAGGTAAGTTCTTTAATTTGAAAGCTTCAGTGATACGAATCATGGCAGCCTAAAATGCAACAAAATTAGATTTATACAGCCAGCAATATTGTATAATGTATTTACCTCATCATTGATCTTGGGTCTAATAGTACGAATTTGCTTTTCAGCTTGTTCCTCCTCTTCTTCATCTCCACTGATGGCTTCCTCTTCTTCAATCTCGCTTTCTTCTTCATCATTATCTTCCTCGTCTTGTTCAATGGCTACAGCTTCAGGAATTTCTTCATCACTACTTTCCTCAGCGGCTTCAATCTTTTCAACAGTAGGAGTAGTGTTCTTCTTGTTTGCCTTCTTGGCAAGTCTTTCGGTTTTACGAGACATATTTACGAGAATACAGAAAGTGAACAAATCAAAAAAAATATTATCCAAATGAAACTTCTGAATAGGAAAAGAAAAAGCAGGAAACATTGTCACGAAGCCTCACGAAAAGCCACTACAAGTGTACCTTCATGTTGTAATTTCATGCCCCTTCAAGTTCCCGAGTACATAGTAACAGCAAATAGCATGAGTTTAACTGAATTAACAAACGAATTATCAAGAAGTTTTGATGCATGCTTAGAAACTATTCTTGCTGAACCACAGCAAAGAGAAGAAGATACAGAAGGTATTGCCATGTCTCATATCTAATGATTTGTGTTTTCATCTTACAGGTAAAAATTTAGGTTTAGATGCTCAATTAGCTACTTTGAAAAGTTCATTTCTTCAAATAGAGGATCAGCTTAGAGATATACGTTTGAAAGCTTTAGGAAGCAAGGAACTATCAATTACAGAGGTATAAATCAAGTTTTGTATGAATTTTTTTTTGCTTTACAAATTTTGTGCTTATGAATCCGGAAAATATAGTCCAACAAATTGCTTAAAAGAGATATTGAAATCAAAAAGAGTACAATCGACAAATACGTGACAAAACTGGAGAATTGGGAAAAAGAGTTACCTGTTTTAAAGGAAAATAGTGAAAAGGCAGTGTCACTTCGAAAAGACGGCAATGATTTTGATTCAGATATAGTATTACCAGAAGCTTCTACAAATGAAAATGTGGATTCTCAAATTGAAGATGCAGATGCTAATAAAGAAGTCGAATCAACCAATAATGCTCCTGCTGGAGGCAACGATAATGATGGTGATGATGATGATGATGATGATGAAGACGACGATGTAGAATTTGAAGAAGTCTAGTGATTTTTTATTTATATAAAGTAAAGCCTATATATTTTACATTTAATAATACATTTTAAAGATTTATATGGGTTTTTCTTGATTATCAGTTTGATCTGTAGTGATATCTTTAGCTATCTTTTCTGTTTCATCTTCTTTCTCATCCTCCTCACCCTCTTGCTCTTCTTCCTCCTCCTCCTCCTCCTCCTCCTCTTCTTCATCTTGATTATTGCCGTGTTGATTAACAAATGTGCTTTCTTTCAATTTTCGCTCTGGGATAATTTCCATAAAAGCCTTTTCCCAATCACGACAATCAAGCCATTTAACCATAATTTCAAATACTTGATTTACAGTCAATACTTTTCTAGAAGCTAAACGGATATAATCACCAATAGGTAATTGGGCTGTCTTAATGCCTTGACTTGCAGCTTTGTCATTACATAAATTCTGTTTGCAAAAGATATCAATACGAGATGATCAAATCTGTATTCTATATTTTTAAACTTGCCTTGAATCTATTCTTATCAACAATACCTCCAATAATATAAGTTTTTCCTTCTTCTAATTCATGTGCTATATTTTCTGAATCAGCTGAAAGATAAATCAAATCTTCCTTGTTGAATTTATCTAAGTAAGGCTCTGTGGTTACTTGAAAATTCTTCCAATTTTCCCATGAAGGAGCTTTAGCATCCATTTGTTTTTTTAATGGTTCATCTAAAGAAGTTAACGCCATTT
Organism: Mucor plumbeus; assembly: GCA_016758945.1. Taxonomy (NCBI): domain Eukaryota; kingdom Fungi; phylum Mucoromycota; class Mucoromycetes; order Mucorales; family Mucoraceae; genus Mucor; species Mucor plumbeus. Next base: position 4,815 of record JAEPRC010000158.1, read on the forward strand.
GCATAGAATTTTTTTCAGCACGCACATTAGCACTATAACAGCGAACAATTTGTTGACGCATAGAACTAATTTCTTTATCATTCATATAGCTTGAGAATGAACAATCAAGAATGACGCCTACTTTACCCACTGTCATGTGCTTTGCTTTAGGTCTTTTAGGTAAAGGCTCTATAGCTCCATCTCTTTCTAATTGACGTCTCTCTGCTCTTTTTCTCTTGAATTTCTCTCGTTTTCCCTTGGTACGTTCTGATTTTGTTTCTTCCCATATTTCATCTCGCAAAATCTTTTTAATGGCATTTTTACTGAGACCATGGAATTTTGGATCAGTAATATCATACTGTTTTCCTTGATAAGTTCGGATATTTCCCTTTGGTTCAGTTGGAAACGGGTTTGAATCAACTGCTACTGGTGTATCAGTTTGTTCTGCTGACATGATTGTGTATAATTATAATAAATAAAAAAAAAAAAATATTTTAAATTATGAAACTTTGGATTTAACATGTTACACATCCCGGGGACACACTTTTGATATTTGTATTTGGAGCTGAGCAAAACTGAAAATTAAAAATTTACGAAATATTTTACTATACAAGGCAAAATTAAAGTTTTTTTTATCAATTGCTTTATGATAAACATTTAGATTTCCAAGCTTTATAATGCTTTTTATAGCTCATAGTTTGTGTAAATATTTTTTTCCTTGTGATTTTAAGTATATTTGTTGTAATAATATACATCAAACACTTTTGAAATGGTTTAAAAATAAGAAATTTAAAAATATGGCTCATAAAAAAAAAGCTGTTCCTTGGCAGTCTGTTTGCAGACAAATTAGAGATGATGAAGTTCCTGAATATAAAAGAGGAGCTACTGCCGTGTGTGCGTATATATGTTGCGAACTAAATGCGTTGATTTATTGTAAAAAATACCTTGTTACTCCAAAAATAAATCAGCTCAGCAGTTTCCTTTTCTCTTTTCTTTCTTTTTTAATATCCTTGAATTCTATTTTTTCCTTCTCTTTTCTCAACTCAATACTAGATAAAAAATAAAAAATGGCAACTGTAGGCTTTAATGCTTTGTGGTTATTATGCGTTATTTTACTATTAATTGCTTTCTTTTTGGCAATAAGAAGGCGTAGACTTGCAGCTCGTGCAGAAGGTATTTTCTTTTTGATGCAAATAATAACACTAACACTCATTTATATTTAAAATAGAGCGAAACAATCAATTAAATACAACCACTTTTATACGACACACTGGGCAAGATGTTCGTATACATATGCCAAGTAATATTACAGCAGCAAATAACACAAATTATACACCTATTCAAACAGATGGAATTCAACCACCCCCTCCAACATTTGATCCTCATGAAGAACAACCACCACCATCATATCAAGATTTTAATAAAGATATTAGAATTCAACCTCCTTCCAACAACAATAACAATAACAATAACAATAACAACAGCAATAGCAACACAAATCCCACTTAAATACACAATATTCCCTTACTTTAAGATATTTATTCGATTGTACTAGAAAAAAAAAAGAAAAAAAAATTATGCTACTTCAGTATTAGACAAATGATCATCTTGTATATCCTCTTCTTCTTCCTCTTCTTTTCGTTCTTGTTCTATTCCACTAAATTGTTCTCGTGCCATAAGTGCATCTAATAAAACTCTTCTTTCTGTCTTCATTCTTTTCAATTTCTTTTGCGTTATTTCATATTCATCTCGAAGCATTTCATTTTCTCTTAATATGTAATGGAGTTGTGCCTTTGCAAGTCGATATTGACTGTATGCAGTTCCTCGGGCTAACTCTTTTTTCGTGCTTGTTGATTGCTCAGGTAACTTGTTTTCTACAACTGCATTGCTCATTTCCCAATCATCAAGCATTGTGGTTCTTTTATATTTGGACAAAGTATCTAATGATGGTGGTGCTGGTCTTTTGTTATTGGAATTGAAATTTTTGTTGTGGTTATTCTTTCTTGGTTTAGCAGCATTTAATGATAATGCTGTGGTAGCATTTGTTGTGGTTGTAATAGCAGCAACAGAAGCGGGAGCAGGAGTATTTAAAAGTGGTATGATATTGGTTGTATGTGATGGTTTTAAGGGTTTTTCTATGATGCCTTCTCCATGTTCTGCCTTTTGATGCCTTGTTAAAGCATCCATTCTACCAAATCTAGTTTTATTCATGAAATTTTAGCCTTTCTTTTTTTTTTTCATATATATACCAAATGTGTATAATTTTATATACTTACATTTGTCCGCAATTAGGCGTTTTGCATTCAAATGGTTTTTCTCCTGTATGTATCCTCAAATGCATCATTAGTGCAAATCTGTTATGGCATTTTGCTCCTTGTCTTGAGCAATTATCCCAATCACAAGAATATCCTCCTTTTTTCCAACCAATATGATCTTCAGATAAATGTCCAGCAAGTGTAGAATGGTTAGGAAAAACTTTAAGACAATGATTCCACTGACAAACTAATTGAGCATTATATATTTTCCCATTTGAGTCTGTTTCTTCTTCTTCTTGGTGATTTGGTATAGGTGGAAATGGTGATGTTTGTAATGGCATTGATATTGATTGTAAATGTTGACGTTCTGCCATCAGTTTACTTGATTTTAATTGTAACACAGATAGGAAAAAATAAAGAGAGAGAGATAGAGTAGAAGGATTGAGAAGAAAGAGAAAGAACAAAAGATGATTGTCCTGCGGTTGCTGCTGCTCTTCTTTGCTGCTTTGTTACACCTTCCAGTCCTTATGATATACATTCAGAAAGCAGATAGCTCGGGTAATGATGATCTCAAAGAGTCACAAACAGTCCGGATGTTGAAAATTTTCTTCATCTTAACTTCTGGTTCCCTTTGATCAAGACAAACATTTGATTACTTTTCACTACAACCCTAACCGTTTCTTTTTGGACACTATGGAGGCCAAGTTGGATAGAATTAGAAAACAAGCCAACTCAAAGTTGGCAAATCAAAAATTGGTAATTTTTATTATACAGAAAAGTATCGAAAATTTTGCATTAACTAAACTCAACATGTCAAATTTTAGTATGGTCAAACATTGGTTGCTATCGAAGAGGTACATTTTTCATTAAAAAACTGATGAATTTAAAATGATTTTTAACCGAGAAATATATAATTCTAGACAATTCGTGAGCAGGGAGAGGAACTTTCACCTACTGCTTACTTTGGTGCTATGGTAAATATCGATTGAAAATTTTTTTTATTGGATCGGGATGTGTTGCCATGACGACGGGATCAGCTTCGTTACTATGGTAATTTTCGAGAATTTGACAACTAATAACATTAATCATTAGATGACTACCTTGCAATCATCTCAAGGTTCTACTGAATTGATCGGTGCTTTGCTTTATTTATTGGATGAAGTCTTTCCTTTGTATGCAATTTGATTTACAAATTGAAAATTGCAGAAAAATTAAAACTAATCAACATTTTATTATAGCCTTCCTCATTCTGTGCTTAGATCAAAGTTTGCTGATATTATTGCTATTATCGAAAAAGTGTTTGAGCAACATAAGGACGAACAACCCATTGTTCGTTCCATCATTGGTTGTCTTCAAGAGCTTTTGGCTGCTCAAGATGCTCCTAACTGGTCTATGCCTGTTACCAAAAAGGCATTCCAACAATTACTTATTTTGAGCGCCAATGCTTCTCCCAAGGTAAAATTATATTTTTAACATGTTTAGGATATAGGGAACTATATAGATTAATTATTTGTATAATTGAAAAATTAGGCCCGTAAGAGGGCTCAAGATGCTGTCCGCAATGTTTTATCTAGACCTCCTCCTCCTACTGCCATTCATCCTGCTGCTGAAATGGCCTCTGAATTTATCCTCAGAGTTTTGCATGAGACCTCCAAATCTGATCAGCATGCTGCTCAACAAATGCTTGCTTTACTTCAAACTATTGTGCCTTACTGGCCTCCTCATGTAAATTTTGTAGAGTTATTTGTTATCGATTTTTGTATTCTAATTTGATTTTATAATAGAAATTCTCTACCTTATGTCAAACTTTGCTTCAACTTCCTAAATTCAACAACATTTTTCTTACAAAAGCAGCTTTTGATGTATTTGAGGCCCTTTTTGATGCTCAAGAAACTGATATGGACACTGAGAAATTTGCTGGATTGATTCGTGTAAGATTAAAAATATACAAATACACAGAGAGACTTTGTTTGATTGACATGTTTTATATATATATATATTATAAATATAGGCTATTTGTGAATTGAAGCCTGCTGCTGTTGATGAACGTCTTTTGCCTACATGGCTTTTGATTATTGGCAAGGCTTTCCCTTCTTATGCCAAGTAAGTTAAAGTATATTCTATTATTGAAGCCTATTATTAACTAAGATGTAAATAGATTGAATGCTGCTCAATGTGCTAATGATGTCGCTGCCGTTTTTGCTTTGATTTTTAATGATTTCCAACAAGATTCTAGATGTCATCGTCAAATTGCCAATTGTCTTTGTACCTTGGTTGAATATTGCGTTACAGATGATCTTATTGAACAAGCTAGTGCTGGTCAAACTAATGGCCTTTTAGAAATGATCAATTTACTCGAAAATGGTCTTGGTGTCCATTTCCAAACTTCTTGGGTTCATGTCATGACTGTACAACAAGCCATGTTTAACAAATTAAACCATTTTGCAGCTCCTTTAATGAACGGATGTTTAGCATTGCTCGGTGAACTTCGTCTTTCTCCCTCTGAATCATACAAGGAACAACTTGATAAAACTCTCGGTGTTGCTATCTCTACTATGGGCCCTCAATTCTTTTTGCAAATCCTTCCTCTCAATTTAGAAAGCCCTACATCTTCATCCCAAGTTGGCCGTGCCTTCTTGCTTCCTTTGTTAAAGACCTATACTACTAATACTACCCTCTCTTATTTTGTTAATGTCTTGATTCCTTTGGGTGATAGACTTGCTCAAAAAGGAGAAGCTGCCGCTGCTCGTGAATTGGAAATGCAAGCCAAGGTTTACGAAACATTAGTCAACCAAATATGGAGTTTAGCTCCTGGTTTCTGTGATTTGCCTGTTGATTTAACTCGTGCTTTCAACGACACTGTTGCCGAACGTTTCAGTTCTTTGCTTTATACTCAACCTGATTTGCGTCCTACTATTGCCCAAGCTTTACAGCTTTTGATTGAAAAGAATCAAGCTCTTGTCAAATCTTCTGCTGACGATGCTCATCTTTTGAAAGCTTATGGTTTGACTAAGGCTCAAGCCAGCCAAAACTTGGAATTCATGAGCAAATTTGCTGTTAACTACTTGGCTGTTTTCTTTAATGTCTTTAGTCAAATTGCTGCTGCATTCCGTGGTTTCATGGCTGAAGTTATCAAAACTTATTTGACCGTTACTACTCCTGAAGATATCAATACTACCTTCAAAAAGGTTCTTGGTATGCTTTCCCAAGCTTTAGAATCCAGTGAAACTACCACCAATGATCCTTCTATGCCTCCTCCCATGTCTCATACCATGTTGGATCTTGCTATTATTATGATTCCTTTCTTGGATCTTGAATCTGCTGAGCTTTTATACAATGGCACATTACAATCTCTTTTAGCCAAGGAGAGTGATCCTACATTACAAAAGAAGGGTTATAAGGTTCTCAATCATCTTATGCGTTGTGATAATGGTCGTCAAGTTGTTGCTCAACATATTGATGAATTACAAAGCCATTTGTTGGAAGCTACTGGTAGTTGTACTGGCTCTGCCAAGAAAGATCGTATCAAGACTTTGAAGGAAGTTGTTGAGCTTTTACCTGCTTCTGATCTTCACTTCATTCCTGCTATCCTTTCTGAGGTTGTATTGGCTTCCAAGGATAACAATGAAAAAACTCGTAACTTTGCTTTTGATTTGTTGGTCAGTATGGGTAATAAGATGAAGGCTGGTGGTATTGTCAAGAACAGCCGTCTTGAAGGCTTCGATGAATCTTTCCCTGATGCTACCGCTACTTTAGGCGAGTTTTTTACTATGCTTACTGCTGGTTTAGCTGGCACTACTGCCCACATGATTGGTGCCACTGTTGGTGCTTTATCTCGTGTCTTTTTTGAATTTAAGGATGATTTACCTATTGAATTAGCCTCTGAATTATTGCAAACTGTCAATGTTCTTGCTGGATCCAACAATCGTGAAATTGTCAAGGCCGCTGTTGGTTATGTCAAGGTCTGTATTGTTGTACTTGATTTGGGTATTTTACAACCTCAATTAGGCGATATTGTTCGCTCTTTGCTCAAATGTCAACATTTACACAAGAGTCATTTCAAGGTCAAGATTCGTCATTTGTTTGAAAGATTAATTCGTCGTTTTGGTTATGAACCTGTTGCTGCTTTAATGCCTGAGGAAGATAAAAAGATGATTGTTAATATTCAAAAACGTCGTTTGAGAGCCAAGAGAAGAAAGAATACTAATGCTGCTGACGAGGACAGTGATGAGGAAGAGGATGTTTCTGCTCGTGCTTCTGCCAAGAAGGGTGCCTTCCAAGATGCTTATGAAGAAGTTTTGTATGGTTCAGAAAGTGAAATTGATGATGATGGATCTGAAGATGAGACACTTAAGACTGTCAAGGCAGCTACTACAGCACTTAAGCAGCAAAAGAATATCAAGAAGAAACAAATAGTTTCTAATGCATTCATTCGTGAAGATGGTGAAGATGGACCTCTTGATTTCTTGGATCGTTCTGCTTTGGGCCGTATCTCTTCTAATAAACCTCAACAACGCAAGATGAAGAGTAACAAGGGCGCATTTGCTGAAGGCGATGATGGTCGTCTTGTTATTAATGAACCTGCATCACAAAAGGGAGCTAATGAAGAAACTGGTGAAGAAGCTGGTGAAGATTATTACATGCAACACATGACAAATCCTGATGGTTTCACTCGTGATAAGAGAAACAGAATCAAGTTTAAGAAGGGCAAAGATGGTATGGATGATGCTATGGAAGTTGATGATGGTGAAGAGGGAGCCAAGAAGGAAAAGAGACCTGTCAAGAAGTTTGAAAGAATTGGTAAAGAGTTCCGTTCAAAGGTAAGAGATTAAGAATTAAAATATATGATTTGATTATATAATAACTAATATATTTTTTATATATATAACAGAGAGCTGGTGGTGATGTCAAACGTAAGGGTCAAATGGATCCTTTCAGTTATGTACCTTTAAATAAGGTTATCAAGAAGAAGGGTAGACGTGATACAAAGGTTACTTACACTGGTCGTGTCAAGAAGTAGTTGTTGTAGTAGTAAATATTCCATAACCAAAATTTAGCTTTTTTAGATGTAAATAAACATATATAATTTTTTTTTATTAACTTTTTTATAATGATTTCTTTTGTTGAAGATTTCTTATTTCATTTAGTGTCTTGATTTTTTCCAATGCCATTTTTAGTTTCTCCAATATTAATGATTTGAAATGTAAAACTGTCAGTAATTCTTCTACTAATTTCAAATCACGGAATCCTAAAAAAAAAAAAAAAAAAAAAAAAAAAGAGATGTTAAAATTGGCATTACACGTCTTTAAAAGGTTTAATCACCTTGTTCTGCTTTCTCTACATATTCAAGAATTACATGTTCTGTTTCTAAAAGATATAATGTTATCATACTTTTTTTTTTTTTTCTGTATTTAATATTACTTACGAAACATGCAATTTGCATCTAAAGCTTTTGCATATGTCAAATAAAGGTCAGATTCCAAATGTTTTGATTTCATAATCAGTACTTTAGGGAAAATACTTTCCAGCATGAATATGGACTTTTCAACCACTGCAGATTGATTTAAGCGTAGGTATGATTCAGCTAGCTTTATAGTAGCACTATAATAGTTTTTTGCGTCAAATGAGTCCTTTGCAATCTTTATGGCTTGAGTTAAAAGTGGAATTGCAGTTGAAGGAGTATTCAATTTCTATATTAAAAAGATGTTAGTTTCCATTAATAAGCATATGCTCATTCTATTACCAAATGTATTGTTGCTTGTAATATTAAATTATCTCCTAATTGAGATGTTCTATCCGTCTTCCGAAGGTAATCATGGACTTCGTCAAGTATCAAAAGAGCCCTTTCAAACTCCTTTTTCAACATTAACTTGTATGCATTATCATGGCAAGCTATGAAATATTCATCTGTATCTGGTGCTATTGTTACTTGAAGTAAGTCATTTTGATATTCAATTAAATTAAATTTTCTAGAAGAAATATTAGAGCTAACGCCTTCCTTTTCTTTTATCTAAGTTGATAGCATACCTTTTTCGCTCAATTTGTCTTGTAATTCGTGCCTTGGTTTGTCTCCATCCCATCAAAAAATCGCTTTCATTTTGATACCTTTTTGTAAATATATCTATCACATTAATGGCTTGATCCGAATTTCCCGATGCTTGCAGCTATGATAAATGTATAAGTATATCGAATACATATTTTTTGCATGTTAATATTTACCATATTTGCTTCTGTAATTATAGTCTTTTCAATATCATCTATTGATTTATCTTTTGAAGTATTCGCTAAATCTAGAAATGATTTCGCTAAAATATTGTTTCCATATCGTTGCCATGCTAAAGACGTTGTTAGGAATTGAGCACGGTCCATGTGTTGAATATCATTCATGATGATGTGAATTAAACTCTTGTATAACAATTCAAAAACATAACGACAAGGCTCTCCCTTATTTTCTAAATGTTTAAATGATAGTTTTTATGAAATATTTCAATACTTACATTTCGCAATAAATCACGTGCTCTTGTTAGTGTTTTAAGATTATTCAAATAATCATCTGTATAAGAACTGCATTCATCGAAAGGGTGGTTTTTTCTACAAACTTCAATCCAACTAGCAACAAATTAGTACTTTTGCCTGTTGTTAATGCATTTTTGCTTACAATTGAATTTCTTGTAAACATAATTCATCCTTGTTAGATCTAGCTGCAGATAATGCATCATTTAAAGCCTAGCTTAATTATAATTATGTATTTATGCACAAGGAATTTATATATACATATATATATATATATGAAACTTACAGATAATGCATTAAATGAATGTCCAAATTTATATTCCATAATCCCTAAATGAAGTAATGCATATTGTACATTTCTGCAAAATGATATTTAGCTTTTCGTATAAACATGTATATTATAAACAGTATTTACACTCCCTTATCTAAACTCATATCGATTGAGAGATGCAAATGAGACAATGATTGAATGTATTCTTTTGTTCTAGTATAATTGAGATATCTAACTTGGCGGATGATATTAATAGAAGGTACTTGTTTTTCAAATGTATCTAAATAGGTATGCAATACAGAGGGACTGATATTTGTTGTTCCTGTACGTTCAATGGTTTCGGCTTGATATTGTAAGAATTCTGTAACATTATAATCAGAAATCCAATGTGTAGTTGCATCTTGATTTGCAAACTCAGCATCTCCAGCGAAGCCATCGAGATATTCTTGATATGCTTGAAAAATGTCTTGTAATTGATCAAATGGTAATGTAGCATATTCAATTCTACATTTTCTAACAAATAATCCCATTACACTTGATTTATCCTGTTTTATACACATTTGTTATTATTTTAAAACGAATAAAAGTATACAATTATAAAAATTACTAATTTTAATTTATCGCCATCATCCTGTTTAAAAGAATTAAAACAAGTTATGCTATCATTATTCTCAACTTTTCTTTTTTCCGTACCTCTGACTCAGCATCTAATAAACATTTCAATCCTTTAAATATATATATATGTATGTATAAGAATTAGTAAAAGAGAAAAAAAAATATAGCGCTCAATTGATAAAATTTCATTGTTTATACCATCCATAAATTCATTCAATAAATGTTGTGTTTTGATTGAATTCAACTAATGAAAATGTCAGATTTTGAATAATGAAAATCAAATGGTAAATCTCATACGTTGAAATCTAAATCTTCCAATGTATGCTCAATTATATATCTTTTATCGCTCCAGTTCGATATTTCTGAAAAGATATCTTTTTTTGATGGTTCAGAACAAGTTTTTCTAACATGTTCCTCATTCTAGGGGAATAATAATAAATACTGGCGTTTCTTGATCAAAATTTAAATTTTTTTTTTTTTTCTTTTTACCAAAATGCTCTTTGTAATATAGATGGCAAGTTTTGGTAATAATGAATCATCTAAAGTGAATTTACAAAACCTGTCAATTAAGATTAATAAAGCTATTCTATAAGGTGTAATAAAGCCAACTTGAAGCATATGAAATAAAATGTAAAAAAAAAAAAAAAAAAAAAACCCCCAACTATAAACAACGAAGAAAGTAAAAATTACACTTCGCGTAAATACTCAGTAACCATCAGGCTCTTTTTATTCAACCGGACAATAAATGGCACGAGTCGGGAAAGAATAAAATACAGCAACAATGTTATACCAATAAAACTATTCGCAATAGAGAAAAGAGATGCATGAAAAGCTAATTGACCAAAGTCAAGAAAGGACAAACTTTATATAATTTGATTAAAGGGAATATAGAAAAGAAATAATCAACTAATATTTACAAATGAAGCAATGGTTACTATACTAATACAACAGACATTTAGGACATGATTCAAATTCATCGTTTCTATAAAGACCATGTTCTTGACATTGAGAATTACAACGAGAACAAAAGTCCTGAGGATCAGTTGTAAGACTACGACTGCAGCCCGAGCAATTAATTCTGCAATTATCACATATCCAGCCTTTTGCTAAAATCACACCGCAACCACAACGAGTTTCTAAATCATCAAATTGATTATAATTTTCGTTTTGATCAACATCATCAGCAGTAGTTGATACACAATAAACTGATTCTTTCATAACAGCTTGTTTTATATCTTGGTGCGTATTGTCGTGTATAATTGGAAGAGTTGGTGAGCTTTTTCTACGGGCCATGTTGTGTTGTTTAAAAGAAACAGAAGAAGAAACAAAAGGACAAGAAAAAATCTTGTTTACACAACAATTAGAATGAATCGATAAAAGTGAATTAAATAAAAAGTTACACATAATTTTAAATGGGAATTGATTTGAATCGAGAATTTATACGAGATTAGGAAAAAAAAAAAGAAAAAAAAAAGAAAAGAAAGGGTTCAACCTTCCTTGATTCAATTCTTTTTATAACAATTTTTTTCTTATCATCAAGTAAGCATGTGCCCTGATTTTATCTGTAGTTGTAAAACTGAAATAAAAAATCTGTGGTTTCATAATATATATTATATACTTATAGGTTTAACATTTTGTTTTTAATCTACTCAACAGCTTTATTATTTGTTTAAACTTTTATCCTGATGATCAATTGACAAAATAAATCATATAAATTATTTAGCAAGTTATAATAAAATATATCAGAGCAACTAGAAAACCATGGCAAAACAGCAAATGTATTATATGGCCTACACCCATGATTTACAACTAAATAATATGTCATGAATATTTAAGTTTGTTCTTGTCTAATACAAACACTAATACAAACATTATGTATAGAGAATTGGTTCGAGATCATTGATTATCATGACGGAAAAAGAAGTTTTTTATTGATATTTTTTTGTTCTAATTATGTAATGATTTATTATGGAAATTTATATTACTAAAATGACAAGTGTGCAATTTCAATAGGGCAATTATTTGGATTCATCAAATGGGGAAAATGATGTGGCTGTAAATAAATAATAAACTCAAAACATTAGACAATTTCCTATAAGAGAGAATGTTTACATTATGCTGTAAAAATATGATATATATTTCAAGTTGTTTTAATCATGCTAATTGATGAAACCTACATGCAATTCATTAAATATAACCGCCAATTAAATTTTACATTAATTTCACGAAGAGTAATATTTTGCGTATATAGAGTATGTCTTTATAGGATTTTTTCAATGTATATTTTATAGATAAAGCCAAACTATTCTGTCATAATTACGTTCTTTGACATTTCAAGTATTGCAGACCATTTTGTTTTCTTGAAAAAGTGGTACGTTTATACGATTTTTTTTTTCTTCCAAGCGTCTTTTTTTTTTTTTTTTTTTTTTACTATATTTTTCCTAATAACTTTTTTCCTGTACCTATATGATAGATATATGACGAGCCAAAACTTTTCTACTCTCTTCTGTTACTCTGACAATTAGTCTGGCTTAATTGGGTCAAGGGCTAGTGATTCTGAAGATTGTGCCTGAGTCTTAATCCTAGCTTTTTGTTGTTAACCGGCCAAGACAAGAGTATTATCTGATATTGTTACTATTATATGTAATGATTTAAATGCATAATTCTTTTATCCGAGCATCCGTTAGTTTACATTGAAGACAATGATGCAGTATATTATCGGTTCGGAAGGTAGAATAGTATGTGGCGGAAGAATCCATGAAACCTCAACCGGATTTATTGTGTTTTATGGTATAAAACTTAGAATTTGATAAACAGCCGTTAGTTTATAAAAGTGAATCATAAATTGACTTTGATTCGTATGGGGATCACAAAATATTTGAAGCACTTTCAACATGATTAACGGTGACACCATCCTGATGCCTATCTCACACTGACTTTCAGTGTAACCCATGCTATCACTACGCCATAATACATCCTTTTTTTGGTTGTGTGTAATGAGCGTGCACTGATTTGAAAACACAATATAATGTGTAATTGTCTATACAAACCATGCGACCAACACGCGGATATTCTGAGTCTAATCACTTTCAGGAACGATATAAAAAGAAGAGATTTTTCTTTGATCTTTTTACCTTTTTTCTTTTCTCTATATACTTTACTACAATCAAAAATGACTGACTCAATTAAATTTCCTTCTGCTTCAAACATGTCTAAATTATCAGCATGTCCAACAACTAAACTACCTCAAGCAACAGATTGGATTTTTCAAGACTTCTTTGATACAATGTTAAATGGTGATGATTTATTGACACCGTCCACTCAAATTGCAGAATTGTTTCCTCAAGAAAAACTAACAGAAGCTACTTTTAACCTGTTACAAAGTACATTTTCTGACGACTGTTATGAAGAATGGCACAATAACAACAAAAATACCTGTACTACAATGACAGATGATCAATTATCTTTACCCGATCTAGAAGACAATTCTAAGAATAGTTCCAATATTAGCAGCAGTGACGAAGAAGAAGAAGAAGAGCAAGTTGATGACCAAGACATTACGAGGATGAAGGATCATAATAATAGTGTCACCTTTCAATCGGACTTGACTGAATTATCAAATGTTGCCCCGGTCCTGATCGAGTCAACTATATCATCATGTACAACAATGTCATCGGAAGATGCCATGTCGTTCCGTCAATCTATTGATACTAATAATATTAGTTTAAATCAAACACTGGCAAAGAGAAAGTCAACTTCATCATTCAGTTCACTCAAATCATTCATGAGCGTGTTTCACACAAACAAGAAATCAAAATTAACTCATTATTACTCTTCTACTCCTTGTACTTCTTCTACTGTCATGGTGCTTGGCGGTCACCAACAGAAATCCTCTTCAATGACAAGCTCCTTTTCAAGAAAATTCTTAAAATATTTCAAACGTCGTTCTTAAAAATTTAAATAGATAATTTCATCTATTACATCTGTATATATTCATTTTTCTCTCTGGAAGAGAATACCCCCCCCCCTGCTTTGATTTTTAGTAATATCAATTCTTTGTAACAATAAAATGAAATTTTTGATTTATTATTTCTTTACTGTACCTTTTTCAATACTGTAATCATGATAACATTAAACATCATCATTATTATATATTCAGTATCAAAACGATCGAAACGATTGATATATTTATGTCCACATATACATTTACTTGTTGACTCAAATCCCATTTAACCGCCATTTAACATAACAACTAAAGTAGATAAATGATGCCAAGAATCGATTTTTTGTTTGTTTATCACTTTTTGAGAAGCATACTCGACATTAGCAGTAAAATCCCAAAGAAAAAATGGCAATACAAGCCTCTATTTCCAGGAAAGCGATGCTAATACTTCATTTTTGTATGGAATCAAAGTAACGAAAATTCAGAAATACATATACTCTTTCTTGGTTTTTTTGCTATCCATATATAATATATGTGCTTGCAATTAAATTAATTAATAGAAAGAATGTATTTCTTGGGAAAAGAAAGGCGTCTGATGTGATTAACGTTTACATAATGTGGTTAGAGTCAAGTTTTATCCAAATTTTGCACGTTACAGTTGTACAATTATTGTGTAATTTTAACAGTAATATGTCATTGAAACACAAATATTTTGTGTGCATATAGCTTTCTTTCTTTGTTCAAATTAAGTAGTCTATACTAGCATTACTGTACTTGACTCTATGCTTTGTAGCAAATAAACCTTCAGCAAGAAGCAAAACAAATATGGTGGTAACTGAGCTTGAATTAAAGAAATGCCGCATCCGGATTTTTGATTTAGCTTGGCATTATTTAAAAAATTTATATAATTTCCAAGAGATGTTTACAGCCAACAAGTTAAATTAAGATATAACACTAAGTAAAAAGAAGTAATTGCTAGTTCTCTATAATATGGATTTTTTTTTATATAAAGCTTTTAGCTCTTCAATTTTTAAATTTTGCAATAATGTGTAATTTTAGTTTTTTTTTTTTTTCAGAAGTCAAATTAAGCTTTTTTATTACAAAGATCTGATCACCTCGATCAAAAATAAATACTTTATTGAAAAGTCGCATTTTTCGACTAAAAAATTGAATCTACCAAAAACTCAGATTTTGGACGAGATATAGTAAGACAAAAATTGAGTTGAGGTTTTGATCAAAGAAAATTTGTGGCAATACACTGAAACAAATCTACTAAACAATAGCATTCGTTTGGTATACTTTTGAACGTTTGGCATACCTGTAAAGCACTCAAAATGAAGCAAAGATTTGAAATTCAACAATATTTTATTTAAAAAAAAAAAAAAAAAAAAAAAAAAAAAAGACGAGTTTACTTGTATTAAAGCGTATTTTGATGGTAATTTGGTCTCTTTTTTATTGATAAGGCCGTTATAAAGCTCAGATATATAACTATATAAGGCATTTTGGAGAATTATCTGATAGACAATAAACTGTTGTTAACTGATTTTGTGAAACAGTAATAATATGTTTAATTCGATTGTGTATACGATACGTTTTGTTGCTTCTGGGTTCTAGATTTCGATGTTGAAGAATTTTAAGCATTGCATGTTTTGAAAAGGATTTTTTTTTTTTTTTGTGTTATTAAAAACGAAAGTTTAAATTACTAAATTACTTTTCAATGAAACCATTAATTGAAATACATTGAAACCATACCTCGGTTTTAAGCTATTATGAATATCCATAGATCTTGTGGTCTGTTTTTAAAGAAATGAACATCAAAAAGCATGGCGTCCTCATGGTTAAACACAATGTCGTACGAAATTAAACAACCTGTGTAGTTGTACAAACGTGAGGTATAAGTTACAAGTGGAAACGATCGACCTACATAAGCATGTAAATAAAGCTTAATTACCTAACGCTCCTTTTTATTATATATATGTCATTTCACACTTTGCGCAACACGCAAATTACATTGTACAAACACACACCGAGTTCGAATTATATAGATGTCTTGAGAGTAGTTATAACGAAAACGAAGCACTTCTTTTTTTACTCAAAAAGTTCTAGATTTGTGAAATAATCAAAATTAAGTAATGTTGAAGCACATTTTGTATTATGGTATACTAGAATAAAAGTGAACAACAACAGCTTTCATTGTTGCTTGTATAAATCCTTATTTACACGCTACTTTATTTATCGTAAATTAAGCCCTATTTTGTCAATTCGATAAAATATCATCGAACAAGAGCCACAATGATTTCAAATAGTTTAATACTTGCATTAGAATTGTATCGTAAATGTGATAAAGAAAGCATAAAAGTGTGAATGTATCGAGTTTTTATATAATAAGTTGCAGTGATAGACTGTAATACCATCGTATTAAAAAAATATTATTGAAATATATTTATGCTACCATAAGAAAAGAAAAGCATAAACAACAAACTTTATATAATATTGAAATAAAAATGCTTGATAGTTTGTTTGCTAACCTTTTTAAAAAGGTTGTATGCATACAATTTAAAAACTCTTGAATATTTAGTATATTTTGAAATACTTCCAGCAGTAACATTGCATAATATACAACGATGTTAGCATTTTGCCTATTTCAGGAAATCTGTCACCTAAACCTTATTTTTGGCAGATCAAAAGCTTCAACTACAATAGGCTTTTAAAGAATTCATATAAGTTCATTTCATATTACAGTATACTATAATTTTTGTAATATTATTTATTAATATTTGGAGTACATTTTTTTGTTTTTAGTTTTTAGATCTGTCTTTTTTCTTTGAATTTATGAGGAATTTTATCCGCTTGCCTAATGATGATTATCAAAATAAATACACAACAAATACTCCCAAGTTTATATACTATAATCGCAGGTAAGCAATAAAATATCTAATAATCATATATCGTTTATGTTTGGCAATATGCTCTGCGTGTCCAAGTAATCTTAAAGTGATTTGGTCTGATAGTATACAAGACATTTAGAGTAATGTCAATAAAACAAAGTTATAAAGTTTGACATGTGCTTATATGAAGTTGTTTGAGCTTATAATCAAATTATCATACGAATAAAAGATACTGCACATCTGTATCTATCAATGCTATTCAATTAAATAGTTCTGCCGCAAATATACTCAGAACAATTCGCTTTTTTGTACTAGTTATTCAAAACAAAAAATACTATCGTAAATTCAACACGTCAAATTATAATTTGAACTTATTAAGTGTAATTTATCTGTAGATGAATTGTCTAAAATATTTCTTTGGATGCAATATATACAATTGTAAATAAACAAAAATAAGCTAAATGTAATTGATAAAGATAGGCAGGTTTTTTTTTCTAGCATTCATCACATACAAACAATTCTATAAAGTAATGTCCTGCTGATATTGCAATCCAATCTCAATGTAATAAAACTAGCTAAATAAATTACTTATGTCACGAGCTGCATCAAATTTGCATCATCTGAAGAGCTAACAACTGCCCCTTTCCTGTCATTGTTGCACAATAATGATATATTCAAGGAGATGATTATCTGGATAGATTATTTCTTCTTTGTTGTTGTGTTGCCATCTTGAAATATCTTTTTACTCCTAGATTTCATGATTGTGCTGCTGTTATTTTTTGCTCAATTTTATTTAGAATATTGTATATATAGTAGTAGAATAATTTTATAAAATAAGAAAATATATTTGGGGTATGGAAAAGAAAGAGAAAAGAGTAAATAAAAATAAGGGAATAAAATCATGGTTCTTTAAGGATGGGGTAGTAGTAGGCGACTGATATATAAGAGAGAAAAAGAAAGAAAGAAAAAAAAAAAAAAAAAAAAAAAAAAAAAAAAAAAAAAAAAACGATGAGAATTTTTTGTTGTTTGTTTGGATGAGTTGAAGATGTATTAATGCTCTGCAATATGATTGTGGAGGAGAGAGGAATTTGTTTTATATTGTTGCGTTATTGGATTTACATACATTTGATGTATAATTTTTAATTATTATGAGAAGCCTATAAACAAATCTTTGAAAGGGTCTTCACCATTAGAATCATGATGATCTGTATCAAATTGTTCAGGATATTTTTCAAAGTTACTAGTATCACCAGGATGAGGATAATGTGGAACAATCGGTGCCTATATTTTCATAATTATTGTTGTTATTGTTATTATTATTAGATTCAACAAATACAATTCTTTATGGAAAATATACACTTACCCGCACATTTTTGTCCAATAGTCCAACCCAATCAACACCTCTAAACCATTTATGTCTTTTAACGTCCTCAGATCCTCCCTAATTAACAAGAATTAGCACCAAATACAAATAGCAAGATATGAATATTTACTTTGAGATTGCCTAGTCGTTTAGTTCTATCACTCACTAATAATCTCTTTAACAAATCTTTTGCTAATGGATCAAAATGGGCAGTGAATTGAACTTTTCCCATCAAGATCTTTTCATAGATTCCAAATGAATTATCATCAAAAAAAGGAGGATAACTGTAGATAGATATTAATACAATTGATATTTCATTTACAATCAAACTCTTACCCTGCCAACATTTCAAATATAAGGATACCTAAAGCCCACCAATCAACAGCTTTACCATGCCCTTTACTTTGAATAATTTCAGGAGCCAAGTATTCTGGGGTACCACATAATGTCCATGTTCTAGTAAAAATATTAGGATTTGATTCAAATGTGTAATGTATATATTCACATACCTGTCAACTACTTTCTTTGCAAAACCAAAATCAGTTATTTTAATATGGCCTTGATGATCAATTAGTAAATTCTCTGGCTTCAGATCACGATAGATGATATCTTTTGAATGTAAATATTCTATTGCCAATACAATTTCAGACGCATAAAATCTTGTCATATCATTTGTGAATCTTCCTGCTCTTCGTAAATGAGTAAACAATTCTCCTCCCACCACATATTCAAGAAGCATGTATAAATTTGATTCATCTTGAAAAGTACAAAACCTATGAAATTAATTAATAAAAAAAAATCTATATATATAATCTTGCAGTATTTCTTACAGATCTACAATAAACGGAAACCGAACAGAAGATAATATTTGCTTTTCAGATAAAAGATGCTCTACTTGCTTTAATCTCACCACTTCAGATTTCTTGAGCACTTTCATGGCATAATATTTACTTGATGGGACAAATTTAGATAAATAAACTCTACCAAATGTACCAGTACCTTTTTTTTTTTAAAAAAAAAAAAAAAAAAAAAAAAAAAAAAAAAGAAAAAAAAAGAAAAGAAATTAATAAAAATTTCAGGAGTGTATAAACAAACAAATTACCTAAAGTATCTTGTAATTCGAAATCTTGAAGACCAAAGCTTGGTTTTTCAACATAAGCAGATGGACGAGTATGATAAAAATGTAAACGAGCAGCTTGTTGTTGTTGATATGGTGTTGGTGATTGTGGCAATGGTAAACCGGCTAATGGATGATGAGGAGGAAAAGCATTTGATTCCAAAGGTCTTTTCAAATGAGGTCGAGGATTATTTAAATAAACTGGTGGTTTATTATTGTTTACTTTGGTACTGGATGTAGTTGTTGTGGAGCCTTCCTCTTTAATAATGGAATTATTCAACACCGATTTTTCCATGCTGTATATGTATATAATAAGAGAAAGAAGAGAGAAAAAAAGGAAAATATATGTATAGGTTTTCTTATTTCAATAAATCCTCCTTTATTTTAAACAGTTGAAAAGAAAACGGAAAAGGGGAGAAAGAGAAAGGAAATAAAGAAAAATGAATGATTGTTATTAAAAAGTGTGTGAACACGCGCAATGCTGACAATTGAGGGAATACGAACGTTGTACATATAAAACAGTACATTTATGTGTGTATTTATATATATATATAAATATATATCCAAGTGATATCATCATCAAGAAGCTAAGATGCTTGGTTTCTTTACGAAATATACACTCCTTAATTATACAGTGCAGAGAGACCCAACCCCCACTCATAGCTAAACAGAAAAATAAAGGTACCATTCTCATATTTAATGGTTATTTATTTGAAGCAGTAATAATTTAGCGTCTCCATTTAAACAGGTACACAAGATGTTTGCTAGTTTGCGGATTATAGATATCTCCACCTTCCTTTTTCGTCCTCTTAATCATGGATTTGATTCGATAAAGTATTATTTTAGGTAAACCACATCATTCTTTATGTTTACTTCATTCTACATTTTGAACATACGCCTTAAATTTTCGTTATTAGACCCAGTTGGCTGAGCACATGGATAAATGACATTAATATGCAATTAGATTTGGCAAATTTATAAATTATTTAAATTATGGGAGTTTGGCAATCAGCCCCTCAAAAACTGCATATGTAGGTTTGTAAAACCCAAGAATTTAGGTCAGCAATGTCTTGAAAGGTACAATACTTGAAACTAAGGAAGAATATTTGTTCCTGGCAATATAAAAAAAATCTGGTACACACTATATATACCGTATATATCATATCAAGCTTTCAAATCTACTTAGGAGTAATGTATGTTGCTATTAATAAAAATATTAATTTTACATCAAAGATTTTTGTTTGAATTACGTTGAAAATGACCAATTTAAAGAAAGCCTTAGATTGCATAAGTTTTAGCACATTTTGTGAAGCAAATAATTTCAAAATAAGACCTAACCTGAAATTATCTAGCGGAACCAAACGCAAATCAAAATTTTGTGCATAACCAGAGTTATTAAAAAACAAAATATTTTATGTAAAACAAGCTTTAAAGTTGATTGTCCTGCTATTAAATTGTTAAACAAAACTACCTGTTCTAATTTGATATAATTGAAGCATGCTATCACTTTAAAAGAGAAACTAATGTGGGTGAAAAATACCTAAAAGTGCCTGATATGTCAAAATTAAATACAGTGCCAGTTATCCTGATAATTGTTAAAATCTATAGACTGAAATAAATCTTTTGAAGATCTAGCTATACCTCTTTACCGCTTAAAAATCAGTATTTCTTGCATAAAATCGCAGAGACATATCAAGGTACAGTGGTATATAGTTTTACAATGAAACGTCAAAGATTTAGATTATATATACTATATTATATCTTGATATTTAAAATAAATTACATAATTAAAAGATACCATATTGCTTGTTTTCAATTGGAGTGCTTCTTTGATGCATATTCTATAACTTTATTCCTCACAAAAATTTTGATTCTTTATTATAAAATTCAAAAACAAATGTATGTAAACAATGCATGTTGCTCATCTCAAGTATCCCCCCCCCAAAACCTACTTCACGTACTAGGAGCAGTTTCAGCCAAGGCAAATACCCTAACTTTGTTATTTAGCTTTAAAACTTACCAATTTGAGCATATGAAATAATTTGAAACCTACTATTTAACTTTTTAGGCAAATGAAGTGAGAAATTCACTATTTGAACATCAACATATTCAAATGAGATTTGTCAAAAGTATCGAGTAAATCAAGTGAGCCCAGCCTTTGGCTTATTAAAAACTGCACCTAACTATGCATAATGCTACCTTTTCCTAAATTCATATGATATTTCACGAATGACTTACTGCCTTTCTTCTTAAAAACTGGGTCACATTTTTCATTCCTACTTTATTTTCTTCTTTACTAAGTAACACCAAGAAAAAATTATATGCCAATGTACCTGAGATGTTCAACTCTAATTGAAAAACAAGTATCCAAAAATATCCTATTCTTTGCAGTTGGTATAACGTTTTTATTGTTAATGTTTCAGATTTTACACGTATTTACTAGTAAAAATTGAAAACTTTGAGCTCATATATCTTTACAAAAAATTAAGCTATACTAACATTTTTTAATAATAAAACTTACTTGTTTTGAAGCTCTTTATAACATATTTAAGTATAAAAAAGTTCTGGGCACTTTTTTTTTTTTTCTTTTTTTGACATTTTTTGTAGTAGATTTCAAAATAGTAGTTCTTAAATTAAGTAGCGATTGTTTTCTGTTTATATTATAGAGCTTCGTGAGCTCTTTTAGCTTTATTTTAGATTTTTTAAAAATATTAATTTTTCTTGAAGATATCCTCAAAAATGTGTAAAAAAAAATATTCTCAATTTTGCTCCCCAAAAAGACGAGTATACCCGTTTCATATTTTGGATTTGAGAAAAAATTGACAAAAATCCTGTTTTCTCCATGAAAAATGTAGCTAAAAAGTTCGTCAATAGCTTGATTGATAGATAATTTTTTTGCGCATTATATTATATAGTCAAATATGAAACTTGTTTGTAAAAAGTTATGCATATTTGCAAAAAACCTATAAAATTTCATTTGCATTTTATTCAAAGTTTAATATGAAACATCTTTTTAAATTTTATTTAGTTAAATGCAGAATTTAAAACTCTACAAAAGTTACTTAATACGCTAGCTCAACTTACTTTGCGGTTCAAGAGCTATTAAACAGTTTTGTTTTTTGGATCATTTTTAGATCAATTTGTCATCATCAATGATAATTGATTTTGGGACTCAGTTAATATAGGCTTTAAGCTGTAAAATGAACTATCATTTTGATTATCTTGACGAAAAATCGATATTTTTTGGTGAGACAAAAACGACAGAGCTGCCTTCAATGGGATTCACCTTGTGGCTACAAAAAACAACATCTCAATTTAGGTACCCAATTTTTTTCAATCAGTTTTAGGCCAATTCGGTCAATGTTGAGCCAATTTATCAATGTTTTAGTATTAACTCTTCCATTTTTTAGCAAATATTAATGGCCCATAAAGGGGATGTACGTCCTTGTTGAAGAATTGGCATGATTAGATCAAATACTGGGCGGGAAAATCTGAAAACCATTTAAAACCTACTTTTTACAACTGCGCACTCTTAGTGAAAACAATTAAAATATAATCTCTATGGGTATTGATCCAAGTAAGCTGCCACTTTACATGGACATTGGTATGAGCAGGTATTATATGCCTTTTTGATACCAGCTTCCGTGAGTTATTTTGAATCCGGTAAGTTTGAACAACAAGTTGGTTATCTGATATTTATGTAATGATTCACAGTACATAGCAGTAAACTTACTGTAAAATTAACAAGCATCCGTACATTAAACAGCATCCAATTTCTGTATATCGATTGTTTTTGAAGCAATATTATATGTCACTACAATACTACAGAATCTAATACTATCGCAGGTAACTTTTTGGAGTCGTGGTGTATTTGAATCAGTTTAAGGGATAATTTCAACAAACTTCTTGAGTATAAAATTCAACATATCATTATTTCAAACAACTATCAAATTTACATAATTTTTTTTTTTTAAAAAAAAAAAAAGTTGTAGGTTACTAATAGTATATGCAACCAATGTAATATCTTTTTTTAACAAAAACCAGTTTAGAGCATCATCAAATACAATTATTTAGAGCAGTTGGTTTTTCAAGTAATAAATCTTCACTATTTGCTGGTGCTCCATGAATATTCTTATTTAAATAGAAGGATAAAAGAGTATCTGACTTTCATAAACTTCTAAACCGTAGTAATAATCAAGTAAATATTGTATTTAATATTTCATTGATTAAATTTGAAAAAATTTTAAATAGTTCGAGAAATGTTTATAGCATAATTAATTGAGGTCTTTATTCCATTTGATTTCCCCAGAATTAATGCTTGGGTTTAGGCATCTTTTATAGCATTTCGCTATGGAACTAGCGCTGCTTACCTAGTCACATATGACGTGGGCTTGCGAAAAAGCCAGTTTGTCCTTTTGTCAAAAAATTCTTTTTAAATACTCAATCTTTTTATTGACTCCTCCCTTTCATAGACCTAGCTTTACGCGATCTTTTTGGGATAATAACAATGGACGACTCACTTTATGACGAGTTTGGTAACTACCTCGGCCCTGACCTCGAAGATGATGACGAAGATTTGATGGAAGAGCAAGAGGATGAGCAAGATGCGTATGATGATGAGGATGACATTGCTCAAGAAGAAGAACAGCAACATGAGGAAGAGCAGGCCGATGAAAACTCCATGATGCAAATAGATGGTAAGAATCATCACTATGTCTTTACACGAAATACTAAATTTTACTCACATATTATACGCGTGCTTGCCTAATTAGATATTCCTGCTAATCAGATCGTATTACACGAAGAAAAAAAGTACTATCCTTCTGCTGAAGAAGTTTATGGCGAGGATGTAGAAACTATGGTTCAAGAAGAAGATACACAACCATTATCCGAACCTATTATTGCACCTATTCAAGTTAGAAAGTTCAATGTTACCGAAACTGATCTACCAGAAACTTATTACAGTAAAGAGTAAGTTTTTGACATTAGAGCTACCATAGCAACAAATAACTAAATTTTACATCTGTCGTCTAGATACATGTCAGATTTAATGAATCACCCAGATTTGATTAGAAATATTGCGGTTGTTGGTCATCTTCATCATGGCAAAACATCGTTTGTAGATATGCTCATTTCAGAAACACATGATATTTCAATCAATGTCGATCAACCTGAACGTTATACCGATACACATATTTTAGAAAGAGAACGCGGTGTATCCATCAAAAGTATGCCTGTTACTTTAGTAATGCAGGACATTAAAGAAAAATCATATTTACTCAATATTTTGGACACACCTGGTCACACTAATTTCATTGACGAAGTTGTTGCAGCAACTCGTTTAGCTGATGGTGTCGTTATTGTTGTCGATGTAGTTGAGGGTGTTATGGTAAATACTGAACAAGTAATTAAGCATTGTGTTCGTGATGGCCTTGCTATGACCTTGGTCATCAACAAAGTAGATCGTTTAATTTTGGAATTAAAATTACCACCTGCCGATGCTTATTATAAATTGCGCCATACTATTGAAGAAGTGAATACTATTATTCGGTATGTTTTTTTCATAGCAATTAAACCAAATCCATATCATTGACGTGTGATTGTTTTATGTAGCTCTGTCCCTGGTGGAAACCATGCTCGTCTTTCACCCGAATCAGGTAATGTTTGCTTTGCTTCAAGTCAAACAGGCTGGATCTTTTCACTCAAGTCATTCTCAAAACTTTACGCCGATTCATATGAAGCCGAGTTTGACGAAAACGAATTTGCTAAACGTCTTTGGGGCGATGTTTATTTCAATCCAGAAAAGGGCTCTTTCAACCGTAAATCACAAAATGGAGCCAGTAAACGTACATTTGTTCATTTTATTTTGGAACCTCTTTATAAGCTTTACGCCCAAGTTCTAGGTGAAGATACAAATGAACTTAAAAAGACATTGCGCTCTTTGGGTATTTACCTGAAAGCAAAAGATTATGAGTTAAATGTTAAACCTTTACTTCATATGGTTTTGACACAATTCTTTGGCCTTGCTGGTTCTTTTGTGGATATGGTCGCAAAGCACATTCCTTCCCCTGTTGAAAATGCCATACACAAAGTCGAACGTTTCTATACTGGACCCATTGATTCAGCAACTGTCAAATCTATGATTAAATGTGACGCTGAAGGCCCTCTTATGATACAAGTAACCAAACTTTTCAATAACGAACAAAGTACAGAGTTTCAAGCATTTGGAAGAGTATTCAGTGGTAGCATTAAGGCTGGACAAATTGTCCGTGTCTTGGGAGAAGGATATTCGATTGATGATGAGGAAGATATGACAATGCAAAAAGTAGAAAATACATGGATTTTCGAATCTAGATATCGTGTTGAAGTAGAGGGAGTTCCTGCTGGTGGTTGGGTATTGTTAGGTGGTGTAGATAATTCTATTATGAAAACAGCTACAGTTGTCGATCAAAAGTCTAAAGAAGATGCATATATTTTTAAACCACTCCGTTTCCCTACAGCAGCTACACTCAAGGTTGCCATTGAACCTGTCAATCCTTCAGAATTACCTAAAATGTTGGATGGTCTTCGTAAAATTAACAAGAGTTATCCTATTGTTACTACTAAAGTTGAAGAATCTGGTGAGCATATCTTATTAGGTACAGGTGAATTATATTTAGATTGTGTGTTGCATGATCTTCGTCGCATGTACGCAGAAATTGAACTTAAGGTATCTGATCCCGTTGTAAGATTTTGTGAAACTGTTGTGGAGACTTCTGCATTAAAATGTTTTGCTGAAACACCAAATAAGAAGTAAGTTGCCCCTTTTGTTTGATTTAGATATAGATAGATAGATATTAACTATTTTTAACATCTATTTTAGAAACAAATTGACATTTATTGCTGAACCTCTTGAAAAAGAACTTGCGGAAGAAATTGAAAATGGAGATATTAGCATTCGTTGGCCCAAGAGTAAATTAGGTAGTCGCTTGGAAACAAAACATGGCTGGGATGTACTTGCTTCAAGATCAGTTTGGGCTTTTGGCCCTGATGATATGGGCCCTAATCTTTTAATGGATGATACATTACCTTCTGAAGTGGATAAAAAGTTATTGTTTTCTGTAAAAGACTCTATTCGTCAAGGTTTCCAATGGGGTACAAGAGAAGGGCCTCTTTGTGATGAACGTAATTATTTTTATAATCCACTATATACATTGTTTAATACTAACTTCTTTTTCTTTTTATGAATAGCTATTCGTAATGTTAAATTTAAAATTTTAGACGCTGTATTAGCAAATGAGCCTATCTATAGAGGTGGTGGACAAATCATTCCCACTGCACGTCGTGTTTGCTATTCATCCTTTTTAACCGTAAGTCATTAAATAATACACACGAGTTGCATTTGTATTTACATTTCAATCCACTAGGCAACGCCCCGTTTAATGGAGCCTGTATACTATGTTGAAATTCAAGCACCGGCAGATTGTGTATCTGCAGTTTATGCAGTTTTACAACGACGAAGGTAAACAAAGTATATATACATATATAACATATTGTCTAATTTCAAAACAAATAATGCTTGTAGAGGTCACGTCACTCAAGATATTCCCAAGCCTGGATCACCATTATATACTGTCAAGGCATATATCCCCGTGATTGACTCTTGTGGTTTTGAAACAGATCTTAGAACACATACCGAAGGTCAAGCATTTTGTCAACAAATCTTTGATCATTGGCAGATTGTACCTGGAGATCCATTGGATACAAGTATTGTACTTCGACCCCTTGAAGCAAGCCCTGCTCAACATTTAGCAAGAGATTTCATGGTAAAGACAAGAAGAAGAAAGGGTCTTTCTGAAGATGTTAGTATAAATAAGTATTTCGATGATCCCATGTTGTTGGCACTAGCACAAACTGATGTATTAGGTGGTGTCTATGAATAAATCTTCTCTTTTTTTCTTTTTTTATACATATTTGTTTAATTATCATTTTCTCGCTCTCTATCGCTCTTTATCGCTCTCGCGCGCTCTCTCTTTCTCTCTCTCTCTCTCTCTCTCTCTCTCTCTCTCTCTCTCTCTCTCTCTCTCTCTCTCTCTCTCTCTCTCTCTCTCTCTCGCTTTAAAATACACATCTCAATTTTCCCCTTGTTTTTTTTTCTACTTTTTACTCACTCGCAACTACATATACAAAACCCAAAAAATAAAAAATCATATTTTTTAAGCTTGCGTATGTATGTGTGTGATATGTGTGTATGTAAATATATGAGTATAGTATATATATTTGTATCAAAAAAATAAATAAAAAGCCTGTTATAAATAAAGAGTATGGCATATACAAAAAAAAAAAAAAGAAAAAGAAAAAATAGACATAAAATAAAGAGATTTTGTGTGTGATATATATAAATGAATGGAATGGGATAAAAAAAGAAAGAAAACAGGTTATACAGTAAATCAACTACTTGATGTTGAATACATTGATTGCTGCTTTTGAAGCACATTCTCTTGAAATCTGTTATACAACAATAAGTAAATTAACAATTAATCCATATATACCGGTATATGCAAGAGTTTTTTAAACTTACTTTCTCAACTGATCATTTTCGCTTATTAACCTTTCAAGTTCTGCTAAAACTGTCATTTGTGTATTTTTCAAATGTTGAATATGTTGTACTGTTCGATGTAAAAGTGCAACTTTACTCATTTTCTTATTTAAACAACTAGGTAATTCATTTCGAAGATCTTCAAATCCATCTTTAATCTGTGCTCTTCTTTTTTGTTCGGATTGAATATGAATTTGCCTTTTTATTTCTGAATTGTTTAATTTTTCAACGTTTTCAACTTTATCCAATTTCCTCTTTTTACTACTGTTATTGTCATTATTATTATTAGTGTGAGTCATAATAAAATCATCAACATTAGCAGAATTATTATCAACTGAAGAATCAAAAAATAAAAACGAAGGGTAAAAGTTGTTGGTATCCAAGGTACCGGTTTCCATAGCAACCATAGTGGTCAAATTTGCAGTATTATCAGACGCGTGTTGATAAGGAGATGGAGAAGGGGATGGAAATTGGTGTTGAATGTGGTTTGATGTTGTAGATAACATGGAAGAAGGCGACGTACAATAAGAATTATTATCATCACATTGAAATGTATCGGGTGATTGAGGTAATAAAATATTATTATAATTTGGCATTTGATCCAATTGTTGCTGAGGTTGTTGTGGTTGATACATCAAATTGACATTACCTTTAAATGCAACATTTAATTTTTGCTGTTGCTGTTGCTGTTGCTGTGGCTGTGGCTGTTGCTGTTGATGTTGCTGAGGTATCACGTAATCAGTCAGATCATAATCCAAATAATTGATACTTTGTCCTTTAGTCATGATTTAGAAAAAGGATTGCGATTTGTTTGTTAAGGAAGGTATTGGGTAAGACAAAAAAAAAGGGGGGGGGGAGGAGGTAAAAAATAAAATAATGAAAAAGAAAGAAAACATATAAGCAAAAGGAAATCACAAGCATTTAAAGTAATAAAGAGAGATGATGACGCCAAAAGCGATTACTCTTGTTTCGTTTGTTTTTACATGCATGTCGTTGTATTCTTTGTGTATAAACAACAAACCAACAACAACAACAAAATACAACATTCAAAATTGACACTCGTGAAACATTACATTACAATGCAATGCAAAAAGGAAAATCTCCTGCATTTTCTAGTTCAATTAGTTTATTATATTACAATCGATTTGTTGGTATTTCACAAAATATTATCTAAACTCGAGCCTTCTTTCTGGCTTCTCTCTTCTTCAATCTTTCAAGACGTTTAGCTGACATCTTGGCTGCTAATGCTTCCATTCTTTCTTGCTCTTCTCTCAACTTTTTACGTTCCAAACTGACAGCACGTTTAGCCTAAAATTCATATAAATTTGTAAGTCTAAAATCCATTATATTAGTAATTATACATACATCCTTTTCAGCTTGTTTATCAGCCTTCAATTGCTTTTCAAGAGTCTTGGTAGCATCGTTTCTAGCACGCTCTTTTGAACGTTGATCCCAGTTTTTGCGAAGTTGTTTAGGTTGTTGATTACGAGTAGTTGCTGTCTTTTGAATCTTCCAATTCTTACCTAAACATTTCAATTAATCAATCAATTAAGCAAATGGGATCCAACATGATTTCAACAAAAAACTTACCAGAGACTCTCTTATTAATATTATCAACTACACCACCAATGTCAGCTTTTGAACCATTCTTTGTAACAGCAACCATTGATTTAACGTTTAAATGAAAAAGAGATTATAATTCAATGGCTTTTTTTTTTTCTTTTACATTTTCATGGTTTTTTTTTTTTTTTTTTCATGAATCCTTCATTTTATGTGACGCTCTTTACTATTTAAAAGGCTTCTATAAACAATAGGTGTATATTGTTACATTCATTTACACTTCCACTAGTATAGTAGCATATACTTACTATTTTAGAGAAGAAAAATTAAGAAAGCGTAGCTCTATCACCTATAAAAACAGAGAGAGGGAGGCCATATATTATTTAAACTTCTCTTCTCTCATAATAATTCATTAAATATTACACTTTAATTGAAAAATACTCCTAAATTATCTTTTTTATGATCATTTAATATCAAATTAATACATTTAACATACATAACCGCAAAAATATATATTTACAATATGAATACTGATCTAACGCGTCAATATGATCTACCACAGCAAGTCTCAAATTCAACTAATGCTATCATTAAACAATTCAAACCCACAACAACATCACAGCAAGATGAAAGTATTCCCGATAATCAACAACTTACAAGTATGAAAGCAGATTTAGAGATATTGTTAAATTCATCACAATCTAGGATTAAAAATCTGAAAAAAGATCAGATTGCTTTAGAAAGAAGTGTCAAAATTCGCGATGGAGGTAATTTAAAAAATGAATATTGATGTCGCTAAGCTAATGTTTCTATAGATACAACTATTACTTCATCTGGTAAAGGTGTTGGGACAATGGATAAAATGAGAATCAAACAAGAAACAAGTAATGTATTAAACTGATTATATAACGCTCATTATATTAATGCTATCACTAGATGATGATTTAGACATGCTTCACTCTTCTTCTAATATACCAAAACCAGAATTAAGCAGACAAGCGTAAGTTAAGATGCATATAATTATATATCTAAACTCTCATTCTCTTATCAGTGCACTCGAAATAATAAGAAGAAGACGACGAAGAGAGGAGACTGAGAGTTCTGAAGAACGTCGTAGTGAATCACCACATGTCAATGTCAAATTAAAAAAAGTGGATGTTGGGACACCACATATATCACAAAGCGAATCACCACCACCTTCCAAACAAAGAGCAGATGTCAAAAAGATTAAGAAATCATCCTCAACTAGGGGCAATCATACTGAAAGTAAACATAATAAAAATTACAATTCTAAACAAAAATCTCAACCCCTGGAAGAAGTTGATTTTGTACGAGTAAAACCAAAAGACCAAGTGCCAATTACAACATTTTGGACTACATTAGAACCTTATTTTCGCAATTTGACAGAAGAAGATCGAGAATATTTAATGCAGAAATCAGATCAAGGTAAACCTTATCTGATCCCACCATTGGGACAGCACTATGTGGAAAAATGGGCTGAAGAAGATCAATCACTTGGCTTTCATACATCAGAAAGCAAGCTTAAACATCTACAGCACACAATGTCAACAGATTCTCAACAGGAAATTGATAGTAGTTCTTTGACAGATAGATTAATTTCTAGTTTAGTTAAAGAAAATTTGTTACCAGATGAGATTACTAGTGATGATGATGATAATAATGAAGAAGATGAAGCAGAGCGGGATAATGATATTATAACAGACGTTTTAGAAAGAAAATACAATGCAAGAACTGTTACTCAATTAAATGCAGATCCTACTGAAGATATAATAGGATTTGAAGAAAGGTTAAAAAGAGAACTTCGCTATGCTGGTTTGTTTGGTGATGAAGATGTATGTTAAAATAATTCGCTAGTTTGATACATGTACTTTACTAATCACATTATACAGATTGATTGGAATGCTAAAGAAGATGATGAAATTTGTGCAGAACTTCGTACTCTGGGACGTGAACTTAAAGATCAAATGAAGTCAAACGAATACCATAAAAAGAGATTATTAGAAGTGGTAGATCATCAATTACAATTCGAACAATATCGCCAAGTTTTGGATACATTAGATAGCCAAGTTGAGCAAGGATATCTAAAAAGATTTGTGAGTTTTATTAAACCTATTTTAAATAGAAAACTAATTAGATTTTATAGCGTCCTCAAAAATCAAAGAAACGGAAGTCAGCAGGCCCAAAAGCAGTTTTATCAGAAAATGCAGTATTTGCTATGGAAAAACGTAAAACTTGGGTTGAAGCTCTTGGCGGTATTTTCAATGATAAAAACATGACCATGCCTACCTCGTCCATTTATGAACAACCGCCCTCCGAAGATAATAATACATCTTCATCTTGAAAATCCCTGTAAATCATTGATTCTTTAATTTTGTACATTTGTAATCCCTTTTTTTTTCATTTATACTTTATTCATTTTTTAAATAAATGTTTCTACTATACATATATATTTTATTCACTCTTCTTTTTACCAAACATTAATTTCAATGATGCCCAAACAAAAGCAGCTATAACACCAACTGAATGACCAACATAAGTTGAAATAACGCATGAGATTGGCCATGCTTGCCATTCTCTATCCCAATCTAAAGGTAAAACAATGGCGCCAATCCATGCTCCTGAAAGTGCACAAATAGCTTGAGCATATGCATATATTTCGGATGTAGTAGTAGGACTACATGTATTAAAATAACAAGACTGCTTAGATATAATAAAGATGCGTAGATATCATGATATTCGTTACCTGTGTTGTAAAAATACTTTGATCCAAGCACTTTCCTGAAAAGATTCATAGCATGGCATGACAGTCAAGATGGAAAGATATGCTGCAAATAAGAAAGTGTTGGGTATTTTTCTATGAATTCAGGATAAAGATATAAGTTTAAATATAATAGATTCATATGCATATAGTAGACTTTACTCTATCAAAGGAGCACCAAATAACACCGTTAAAATATGCAATATACCAGTTGCTATTAATGTAGCTAATATACTATAACCTACTGATTTCTAAAATAATAATAAATGCAATTAATATAAAATGGTCGTAATGAGGATAAGTATTACACTTACAAGTGCTCTATTGGCAGTGCCTCTTAATACGTGCGCAAGTATAACCAACAAGATATGTCCCACAAAGAGTACAGGGACTGTGGTTGAAAGAGTTTGGACAGGATCTTTTAGCAAAGATGTAGTTGGGAGCTTAAATGTGGCACCATAATTGAGCCCTACGGCTAATAAGCCAATAACGAGTTCAGTGCCAAAAAGTTTCATGGTCTAGAAAGAAGAAAAGATTTTGCTTTTAATTTTCTTTACATTTTATAAGTTATCTCGCGACCCGCCAATGTGTCCTTTCGAAAATTACAAGTCCGGGAAACTTGAAGTTGTCATTATTCAATAAGCATGATTGGGAGAAATAAACTATTTCAATGGTAAAGACATAGAATTTCAATGCAGAGAATTATTGAAGAGTGTGTACTTTGCCAACCTTATTTAGATCCTGACAGAATAGTATATTTTTCTGAAACGAATTGAATTATTCATACAACATATAAAATGATTTCTGCTTAACAAAAAGCTCTCTAAAAAATATGTCTTGCTAACGCAGTTATGATAAATAGCTGACGCATGTTTACTTCATCTTAATTTTCTACCTAAAGTTGCTCGCAATAAACAATAGTTCAATCTATAAAAAGACTTTTACTCTACACAACATATAAAAAACAATAGACATGTATATTCCAACTAATCATAGCCAAGATTTACAAAACGCTAATAATGCATTGATTATTTATTTTTTATGTATAAAATAATTCGAGGTATATAATTTCAACTAAGAAAGCGCATAATGTTAAAAGGCAAAATTCTCTATTCTTAGTCATTGGCATCTCTACCAATTTTGCAGATATCTGAAATATACCTGCAAATTGAACTAAAAATTGAACACAGAAAAGTTATACATACTATCATGTACAGTATACATTACTACAACGGCCAGGTGTTGCTACTTTTTGGGAAAATAAACAGCATATGCATGCTTGATGCTTATATTGTCTGTCTAAATTTTTTCTCAGTGGATATACAGTATATGGAAAATATGAGTAAACGAAAAAAAAATGCGTAAAAAAAAGTGTTCAAAAATTTGATCAAGTTTGGTAAATTTATAAATTAAAATAAATTTTAACCTTAAATACAGCTAAAATTTATAGTGTGAAAATCCACTAGGCGAAAAGAGCCGATGCAATAAAGTAGACATTAAGACACTACCAGCATTGTAGTTGTAATTAGCTGTTACTATTTATTACAAGAAAGAAAATTATATTTGAAAGAAATATAATGCATAGGACATTTGCAACTATACCACAACACCAACAGCAAAAAAAAATATATTATGTGAATTTAATAAAATTCAATACCGTTATGCAACATTATATTGCATGGCTAAGACGATATATAATACAAACAAAGAGATGTGTAAAGGATTTTTCTCGTTGGATTTAATAAATGCAATTCCTTATTTCTCATAAATGTACAAGAAACTTTTGTAAGTTTAATCAAAGTATTTGAATTGAAAAACTATTTTACTATCTTGTTTTAATTAACAATGAATTGTTCTATTCTTAACTACTATATTTCCTAATTTAAATATTCCCTACATACATTTGCATTGCAAAAAATAGCAATTTTAACAAATTTTCTCTGAATTTTTATACATCTCAGGTGTGGCGGTGGTTTAAAATAAAAACCTTCTGATGATGAAAAATTGATAAAAACGATTCTAAATTTTTAAAATGCAAAATTAACATCAAAAGTGTATAGTAACGTGGCTAGCCTTATTAAGTAACCTCAATGTAAAATTTACTTTTAAATATAATGATATATTTATTGAAAACGTTTATCACCAAAAATTTCGTAAAAAAAGCAAAAACATAAAATTTAGTTTTTAGTAATTTTAAAAATACTTTTATAATAACATATTAAAGCCAGTGTTACAGACAAATAAAGCAAAAAAATGCCTATTATTTGAGGTATTATTTGTCACTATAACTCTATTTTTCATAGAGTTATCAATTTTCTTCGAAAAACCTAAATTTCAGACGAGGGTATACAAGGGCAAATTCATGATTTTTTCGAAATCAATTTTATAGATAAATATTATAAAACTAAATGAAAGAATTATTTTTGGCTTATAAAGTATATGTTTAAACGGTTGCTACCTCGAGTTATAGTCCATTGAAGTTGTATTTTTGCACGCTTTAAATGGAAATAGCTTTATGAATAATGTATGAGCTTAATCAGTAATACGTAAAAAATGTGTGAAGTTTATGTACGCCCTTGCAGTTATTAGTATCCCGCGTGCGATAATTATGCGAAAATTTCAATAATCTGCATTTTCCATACGAAAATCAATTAATGAAATTGCAAGACTCTGCGTTTCTCGCATTATATTTTATGAGAAAGTTGCAGTTGCCTGCATGAAATACACAGTGAAATTATTACTCTTAATAATAAACCTGAACTGTTTGGCTTTATACTCTTTTATTGTATAGACAAGATGTTATATAGCACAAAATTAAACTTTTTTTTTCGAAATTACAAGATTTGATTTTTTGAAATTTTTTAAAAATCAGATAACGCTCAACAACGTCTAATAGACATATGGATGTCTTGAAATGTCTAATTAGATGGTTAAATATCATATAAATATCCATTAACCCGTTATAAAAGAAAAGGTGCAATTTTCCAAATTCAGATGAAAACCTACTCTTTTTCCGTAATTGCAACGCCGAAAAATCGAAATATACAGCTATTTCGAAGTGACAAGCTATACTGCCTTACGTAAAGTGCTTGTAGTAGCCCTGTTTAGCTGTCATAAAGCTTTGAATAAAAAATTAATATAATTCAAACCTTTTATTTTGAATATCTTTATAGGTTATGCAGTAAAATGAGAAAAGCTTTAAAAAAAGATACAGTTTAAATCCTTCTTTATTAAAAAAATGGATAGTGTGCAATAAGTCTATATTTCTACTCTATTTATATTATTTGTAATTTCATTATGCCTGGCAGTTTTACTGTAACTGTCAGTGATTTATCTGAATTAGGAATCACGGGATTACCAATTTAGAGTATTTGTTAAACCATAATGTTTATCAGACCATGCTATATTCCATGCGTCTATTCATGCTTTTTATTGAATCACAAAAGTATGATTCTATTTTACGCATGCGATATCCATATGTTTATTCTTTTGATAAATATATTAGTTTGTCCGTGATTTAAGGTTTATATTGAGCTTCTTGATTTACATAATCAAGGCGCCTTTTTAATGTTTGTTTTTCGACATATTTTTTAATGATCCACATAGAACAATCCTTACCTTGGTCTATGTGTTTTTCAGGTTTATTTTATGATTCTACTCGTTATTGTATAATTCAGTTTATTTTATTGTATGTTACGTTACTCATACTTTTCATATTTTATGATTAAATCTATGTCATCTCTATTTGAATATTAGAACATAGTGTTATTTGAGATGACATTTGATTTCTTATGTGTGGAAATAGTATCTTAGTTCAGCACAGGTTATAATACACTGCTGTTTAATTTTTTATATACAGTATAGATTAAAATAATTAACAAATACAGTCGTGAATCGATTTAATAGTGGACTCGTCGGTGGAAAAAAAAAGCGTCTACTAAATCGAATTTTCCACCATATCAAATTTTATTACCTATTACATAATAAAATGGTCAAGAATAAAAATTGAGAAAACAATTAGCCTTTAATTTAAATATTTACCACAAAAAATTTACATTTTTTTATGATTTTCAAAAAAATGCCAATAAAAAGTGTAATCAAACCCGTAGATCTGGTGCTTTAAATTCTATATCAACCAAAATCATTGAAAGTGTTGTATTCCACCAAGTATCATACCTTATCGCCTTCTATAACGAATCAATAGATTATACAATTCATTGATTACTATTTAGAATATGAAAGAACAAGTCTAGAATCGGATATAAGAAACGCCTAGTTTATTATTTCTCAATCAATTAACCGAAAGGCTCGGACCACTCAAATCATGACACCATACTCTTTAACCTCAGCGGTTAATCATTCAAGTAGCTGTCAAGATATATCAAATCACAATCCAGGTGTTATGTCAAGATACATCACAGGTCTCACATCCAAGGTCTCAGTCTATAATTGGTGTTATAGTAGATCAATGCATCTGTATTGATCTACATCATATTCTTAGATAGTAAAACCCTCGTAATAGTTATGATAATGAGTGTGTATAAATACATCCAAAGGATGTATCGTTAATAAAAGTGTAATATTTATTTTGGCAAGATTATTCTTACAGATTCTTTTGACATTTCACCAGGCACAACAAGCGCAGCATTGAAACAAGGCAATTCACAAGCTCTACAATCACGGCTTAATTATGATTGATTAACATCAATCCATAAATTACTCTCAAACAGATCTAATAGTTCAATACTACCGCTCTTAAGTGTATCTCAGGAACTCAACACTAAATCATTATAAAAAGCAATACTTTTATATCTAAATAAACCTTATCTTGTTTTTATTGTACAGTTGAAGAACTGATTAATTACACGTCCGTTTTTATTGTACTCTTTTTTAAATATATTATCGCAAATCCGATCTTATATAACAGAAAGTAGTAGAAGAATAAGGCTAACAAACGAACAAAAAATAGCTATTTGCGATTATAACAAAGCAAGTCCAAATCTTATAAAAATATGAGCAAATACATAATACAAGAAACTTATATAGTAAATTCCAGTAAAAGTGTTACTAACGCAGCGTTAGATATGTATAAGATTCATAATTTAGCATGAATTTTTTATTGATCTAATATTTAGTAATACATGCTTGACCAATTCTATCTTAATATTTCTCTGTTTTAGTGTACTGGTGGAACGAGGTAGTCCACTAATCCACTGATTTGATTTAGTGGATTTAAGCCGCAAAATTACGAAAAAAACAACGATGGAAAAAAAAGTGCACTATATAAATCGAATTTCCCTTACTTTTGAGTTTACTAAATTGAATCACGACTGTAGACAGTTACAAACTTTGATTTCAAATAGTCAAATTTATGCGCATATGTTAAAGAGGATCGGATTTGAGATAATATATTTAAAAAAGAGTACAATAAAAATGGACGTGTAATTAATCAGTTCTTCAACTGTACAATAAAAACAAGATAAGGTTTATTTAGATATAAAAGTATTGCAGTAAATAACGAAGTTGTTTACTAAAATAAAAAAATATAAAAATAAAAGCGGCAGAAATACAATTATAATCAGCTAAAGTTTTATTACAAAAGATTTCTGAAGATTCAATATAATTGAAAAAAGTATGAGGGTATTTATAGTGATTTAGAGAACTTGTATACCATCAGACTTGAATGGAGTAATCTTCTAATTTTGAGTTGTTGTTACTAATATTATATTGAAAGGATAAATCATGCGAAGCATCGACCATAAAGGGTTATATGTCAAGTGCGACAATGTGGGCCTTTTGGGAGCTATTGGCTATATCTATTTAGATAACCTTGATTTTAAGGTGTGAATTCTAATGTGTGCTTGAAATCTTATTCATTGGTAGTGTAACTATGACACAGGGGAATAGTTGATTAAACCTAATATCTTTGATATTTTATTTATTGAATTAGGTAAAATACTTCTTGGTATATATGTCATTTGTATAATCGATTGCACTGTGATCAAGGGTGCTATCGTTCACACGACATGTATTGGTTCAAAAGTATTTTGTATTTTCGCATGCGTTTGTTATTGTGTTCACTTTGAGTATCTCTTTATTATTGCTGCACTTTAATATTTCAAGTGGCATGAACTCTGTGAGTGATACTTGTAAATTAAGTTATTTTACGATTATCAAGCTTTTAGTATGTAATTCCACTGCACTATTGACCCTTTTGACATTTCATCTTATATCCGATTCTAGACTTGTTCTTTCATATTCTAAATAGTAATCAATGGATTGTATAATCTATTGATTGGTTATAGAAGGCGATAAAGTATGATAATTGGTGAAAAAATACAACAGTCTTAGTTAAAATATAGATTTTATTTTTCATTTGATTGGAAAATAATGATTTCTCATGAATAAAATGCAAATATAATATAGTTTGTATTACAGCTTACAAGTTGTTATAATGTTATAATAATTGAAATTCAAAACGGATTTGACAAATTGATCAAAAAATGACTGAAGGAACAAAATTTTCTAATAGATCATGAACTGCAAAGTAAATTGAACTTTGATATTAAATTTTTTTTTTGTACACTTTTAAATTTTACATCCACTTAAATAAAATTTAGGCAAATGTTTCACATTAAACTTTGCGTAAAAAGCAATTGAACCTTTGAAGCTTTTTAAAAATACACAACAAACTTTTTAATTATGTATTAAATTTAAGTCATTGTTATTATGTACAACAAAGTTATCTATTAATATCTACTGTAGCTATTCGTGAACTTTTTAGCTGCGTTTTTTGTATAGAAACGAGATTTTTGCCAATTTTTTTTTTTGAATTTCAAAATTTGGAATAAGCGAATATCCATAAAAATAGAAGTATACTTTTTTTATACACATTTTTGAGGATATATTTATGAAAAATCAATACTTTAAAAAGAACTAAAATGGATATGACAGCGCTCAATAAAACTATAGTATGAATAACAGATAACTGCTGCTCAATTTAACGAATGTTTTGTAATCTACGGTAAAAAGGTCAAAAAAAATGATTTTCTTAAGAAAAAATGCTCCAAAATTTTCGATATCTAGATATGCTATAGAGCATTTTAAAACAAGCGATTTTTATTATTAAAAAGAATTGGTATATTTTAATTTTTGCAGAAATATAAAGGCCCGAAGTTTTGAACGTTTAGCAGTGAAATACCTATAAAAATTTGAAACATTAACACTGAAAAAGTTGTACCAACTGCAAAAAATGGGATATTTTTGGATACTTGTTTTCGGATTAAACTTGAACATCTCAGGTACATTGGCATATAATGTTTTCTTAGGGTTATCTAGTGGGAAAAAAAAGTAAATTAAGGATGAAAAGCGAGGCCCATTTTTTAAGGAAGAAGCAGTAAGTTTTACTTGTTTTTGAGTCTTTGGTGGGGTGTATAGTAAACTTTAGGGTAGGCATCATCTAGAGTACATCCTAAAAAATATTTAGTATGAGGTTGGCTATAGAAAAGAGGGCATATTCCAATGTTGAAGATTGAAAATTAAGAAACTCAATTTTTGAAATTCAAGTTTTGCTCCAGCAGATACCTATAAAGAAAAATATCAGCCCCGTTTTAACTCATAAAGGATAACTTTTACCAAGTAGATCAGAGCCAGTTGATAAAGTTCGTCAATTACACATTGCAACTTTGATCAAATTAAATGTAATTTAATAAAATGAATATATTATTTTTATCGGTAATTAGAAAGAAAAGGACTTAAAGATCATTGCATGTACAATAAAAAACCACATTTAAATACAGAAAAAAAAAAAAAAAAAAAAAAGAAAACTATAGCATATAACTATTTAGCTTCTACAATACAAAAAAAAAAATATAAAAAACAATTTTTTGTTATTAAAAAGAATTTTTAAAAGAAACAAATTCAAAGACAAAGACTTAATGTTGTGCGCTTATTTTCTCAAGCCTAGAAGTTACATTTTTTAAATTCACGTCTCATCACTATTTGTATTTTGTATTACATACGTCTTCATCATGGATTGAGAAGCTAAATCCTTATGTGTGTGGCAATACATTTACGACTATGTCGAATAGGGGTTTATAGAACTTTTGTACCTAACAGTGGTATTGAGCCATTTACGAAATCTAAATCTATGACTAAATGCTGGAAACACACGGATCAAAATTTAAAAACAACAATCTTTATTTTGTTAATCAAAAGGTAATATACATAAAATCAAATTAATGATGGAAAAGTCTCAAGTTGGTGTGAACAAGAACCATATCATTGGTATCGGCAGCAGCGATAACGGCGTTATCTTGGACAGAGCCAGAAGCAGCGGCAATGTATTTGACACCTGAACGGTAAGCACGATAAATATTGTCAGAGAAGGGGAAGAAAGCATCGGATGACACAACAGTATCATTCAATTTGTCCATCCATTCCTTACGTTCCTCAGCAGTAAGGAGTTCAGGAACTGTGTTGAAGTTGGCTTCCCAAGCTTCACGTTCGACACCCTAATTAATAATATTTATGTCAGTTGACTAAATCTTACATTATAGGTCATAAAATAAACATACCTCGCCAGTTTGGTTAGTAACAAAAAGATCAATAGCATTAGACTTATCAGCACGCTTAGCACCCTTCTTAAAGTCAAAAGCAAGGACCTTGGGATGATGGCGTAACCACCAGTTATCAGCCTTGTCACCAGCAAGACGAGTACAGTGAATACGAGATTGTTGACCAGCACCAAGACCAATAACCATACCATTCTTAGCATAGCAGACAGAGTTGGATTGAGTATATTTAAGAGCAATAGTAGCGACGATCAAATCATCAACAGCTTCTTTGGGCAACTAAAACACAAACTATCAGTTGATGCTCAATATGCATTTAATTATCAAATAACTTACGTGCTTGTTCTTGGAAACAACATTGGTAAAGAGAGAAGCATCAATCTTGAAATTGTTTCTCTTTTGTTCCATATACAAACCATAAACTTGTCTGATTTCTTGTTGTTCAGGCTCATAAGTAGGGTCCATCTTGAGGACACAGTACTTACCAGCCTTCTTGCTCTTGAGGATATCAAGAGCCTCTTGATCATAATCAGGGGCAATGACACCATCTGAAACTTCACGAGAAATAATCTTGGCTGTAGCAACATCAACCTTATCAGAAAGAGCAATGAAATCACCGAAAGAAGACATACGATCAGCACCTCGAGCACGAGCATAAGCACTAGCAAGAGGAGTCAAAGGAACCTTCAAATCATCAACTTGATAAACTTTCTTGTCAGTGTCATTCAAAGGAGTACCAATAGCAGCACCAGCGGGAGATACATGCTTGAAAGAAGCAGCAGCAGGAATACCGGTAGCTTCCTTCAATTCCTTGACCAAAGCCCAAGAGTTCAAAGCATCCAAAAAGTTGATGTAACCAGGAGAACCACTCAAGACTTCAACGGGCAAGTTACCTTCCTTGACAAAGATTTGAGCAGGAGCTTGATGAGGGTTAGCACCATAACGAAGAGGCATCATGGCTTGGTTTTTGGCATACTCATGACGGAAATAGTCAGAAATGGCAGAATCATAATCAGCAGTTTGGTTGAATGCCTTCAAAGCTAAAAGATTACGGGTCTCTTGAGTGATTTCACCACCCTTAAGCTCAGTAATGATCTTGGAATAATCAGAAGGATCAGAGACAATAGAGACACGAGCATGGTTCTTGGCAGCAGCACGCAACAAAGTAACACCTCCAATATCAATCTCCTCAACAGCTTGGGGAATAGTAACATCGGGCTTAGCGATAGTCTCCTTGAAAGGATAAAGATTACAGACAACAATGTCAATCTTTTCAATATGTTGTTCAGCAAGATCCTTTTCATCACTTTCGATATTACGAGCCAAAATACCTATTGCTCCATGTGATTAGACAAGACCTCTCACTTTAATGTTTTTTTTGTGCTACTTACCACCATGGACAGCAGGATGCAAAGTTTTGACACGACCACCCAACATCTCAGGAGCCTTGGTAATTTCAGAGACATCACTATTGATCCCATTAATTTCTATAACAAAAATGTCATTGATCAACTTACCCAATGGGAATGCCAGCCTCACGAACAAGTTTGGCAGTTCCACCTGAACCAAGCAAACGGACGTTTAACGCGTGGAGATCCTTAGCGAACTCTAACAAGCCGGTCTTATCATAGACAGAGAGAATAGCTAAATCAAAAAAAAAAAAAAAGGCTATGTTAATATAAAAACTTTAATGAAAATTTTGGTCAATTACCAATCTTTTGAGACATTTTGAAATAACTGAATGGTTAAAGTAGAAAAAGATGTTTCGAAAAGCCTGCCTGAATGCTATTTAAGCTTCTCAAATCAATAGATGTTCCAACCAAAAAGTGACTTCCTGATGTTGGTCATATCAAAAAGAATTTAGTTGAGATGCTTTCCTAAATTAGTAGATTTGATGATTCGA
Source organism: Mucor plumbeus (assembly GCA_016758945.1). Taxonomy (NCBI): domain Eukaryota; kingdom Fungi; phylum Mucoromycota; class Mucoromycetes; order Mucorales; family Mucoraceae; genus Mucor; species Mucor plumbeus. The sequence goes on from JAEPRC010000158.1 coordinate 47,152, forward strand.
AATAATAAAGCGCCGATTATATTTATTGACAGTTATAAAAATAAGCTACATGATGTGAGAGATTTAAGGAGAAGAACAACGTATAGATCGAATGAAAGGGGGGGTATTGGATACATGACATTAAAGTCTCGACTATTATAATTTTTTAAACTTTGCTACTGAATAAAAAGTGTTTTCCTGTAAAGAGAGATAGATGTGGAAAAAAAAAAAAGGAAAGGGGGTGGAATGGCATTTTGACTTTCTTCTAATGTTTTTGTTTACTGATAAATCCATTTACGACAACCAGCTGCATCGCAATGACAAGAGTATCGAGCAGCACCTTCATTACGCTCATCATTTGAAACATCTGTTCTACCGTTATAATCAAAGCAAAGTTCTTCGTCCTTATTGATATCTCGTTTAGCAAAGAAAGCCAATCGATGCATTTGGTTATCAGCACTGTCATAAAATACCGCAAAGACCTCAAGATTAGGTGAACATGAGTGGTTAAAGAATCGACTAACATTACCCAATGAATAAGAATCAATTACATATCTGGTTGGTAATTCGGATTGAGCAAAATCCATATCAAATAGATAACTACAACCCAATTTATCATAAACTACACCTCTTCGATCACCTTCCTCAACAGAAATAACTTCTCCAATGTACTCTTCAATAAATGTACCTTTAGGAATGAATTGTAGACTTCGAACACCCCATCCTTTATCCTTAGTTTTGTATACTTGTAGTGGGATCTTTCTTCCTTTTTGAACAACTCTATTTTTGCATCGAGGTCCACATTCACAAGATTGATTACATTCATAAATTGCGGTTCCTTGGTTAATGACTAATCTACCATCTTCGCCATAAGCTGATACATCATGACAGGCATCTATACAATCAGAAAAACGGGAGCAATCACAACCAGTCAAGAAATCTGGATCAGGGGGCTGAACTGGTGCTGTATACTTCAATTGATCAATATAAATGAAATTTGCAGGTACTTCTTCATCAACCTCATTGATGAATGTCACTTTTGCCTTTAAATTTTGAACATAATATGAATTGACATTCTTTTGAGATGGCAATTGCACGACAGGAAATTTGTTCTGCCAATTATTATACATTTAGCATAATTTTTTCTTGTACACAAAATGACAAGCTTACCTCTACTGATTGTTTAACACTATCCATAAGATTTTCAAAAGCTTTGAAGGTTCTTTTTGGTACTTTGTCTTTTCCAGTTCTCATCTGTATCATGTTAAAAAAAAGGGGCACATAATTATAAATGAGAAGCATAACTTACTTTTACTGGTTTCGCGACCAATACAGAATTAGTTTCACTTTCTAAAGAGGCCCTACTTCTTTTCTTAGGACGACTGGGAGGGTTGAGAATTAATTTAGTAGTTTTTTTGGATGAAGAAATTTTAGATGCAATTGCTGAAGTTGTAGTTGTAGTTGTTGTTGTTGTAGTTGTTGTTAAAGTAGATAAAGCAGAGGTAACAGAAGTTGGAAGTAGTTCATTTGGCACTTTCTTAGTTGGAGTAAATGACTGTGAATCAGGATCAAATGAATTGAACAATAACAGTTTCTTTTCCAGATTATTCAAATTGAAATCTTTGCTGAGGTGTTTTTCCTTTCGATATGTATTATAAAAACGGCTAATTGCAGGCAAAGAATATACGTTGTGCTCTTGTTCCCATGTGTTTTCAGTTATAGCATATCCAGACCATTCAATTAGGTAAAATCGTATACCATCCTACAAGCAACTATCACGTCAATAATACTGTTTTGAGAGAAAATTTTTTTTATCTCATTTAAAAAACATACCTCTTTTTTTGTACCAGCAATACGTGAAACCTGTTTTTTTTTTTTTTTTTTTTTTTTTTTTTTTTTTTTGTTCAATAATTAATTTATGTAAAATTATCTATTTATACGAAAAAGAAACTTACAACAAACTCATCTTCTGCTAGTCCATTAGTTACGTTGCTATCGTTACTCATACTGCCTTAATATATTTTATAAAAAAAAAGAAAAAAAAAACAAGACCTGGGTTTTTTTTTTTATTATAAAATTTTTGTCAGCCTCACTATCCAATTGAACGAAGGAAGAAAAGGCACTGTAATCAAAGCAATCCATTAAAGATGCGTAAAAAGGCGCATTTCACCAGTCACCAGGAAAACTGCTGTTGAATACGTGTGCTATTTCTAACAAAAATGGCCAATTTAATAATTCACGCAAGGCATCTTTGACAATGCCAAACTTTTGATTTTTCTTAATTTTATTTTAAAAAAAAAAAAAAAAATGGTCAGGTTGGACTTGACATGTCAGGAAATATTTTAAAAATAGGTTTTATAAGATATTAGGTTTTCTTGAGTGTAAAACAACTTTTTAAATCCTACGTAGAAAAAAAAAACGATTTTCTAAATTCATCATCATGCTCAATTTTACTAAAATCTGTAAAAACGATTTTTTCAAGCAATTTTGCGGAACAAAAAATAAGGTATTAAACTTGGCATGTTTGTCCATATTTTCCATTTTTAGATATTTGATAGCCCTTGTTTCATTTCCTTTTAAACAATTTCCCTCCCTTTTTTTTTTTAGGTTCAAGTATAATATGTTCAATTTTATTTATATGTGTATAAAAATCAATTTAAAATGAAATCCAGTTTTGCTTTTTGGCTATTTTTCCTTTTTGGAGGAGAAAGTGGCAATGAACTACTTGATTGAATTGTATTTTGTGGTTGTTGTTGCCGTTGGGAATGTGATTGAATAGGTTGTTGTTGTTGCTGATATGAGTGAGCAACCTGTTGCTCATTACGACGATAACCATACATGGAAGATTGCTGTTGCTGTTGTTGTTGTTGTTGTTGTTGTTGTGATGGTGGTAATTGCTGATATTGACCATAGTATGGTTGATGAAATTGTTGCTGTTGTTGTCGATTTTGAGGCGGTAAATGGTGGTATGTTGATACAACATTATTATTATAAGGAGAATATGATTCTTGTTGCGGTGGAAGTGGAGGTGTAGGTGAAATATGTGAAGATGGAGATTGTGGTCGAGGAGGAGGATTTGGTGGTGTTTGATTTTCATATTTTACATTATTATTAATACTATTATTACTACTACTACTGCTATTATTATTATTATTACTATTTTTCCATGTACGCTGCTGTGGATGTTGCTGTTGCGCTGCTACCGCTGGCTGACTATTGCTTTCACTTCTAATAATTAAAACATGATTTTTGTTCATTTGTTGTGGTGATTGTCTTCCTTCAGCATGAAAATTAATAAATTGAACAGGCTGCTGCTGCTGCTGTTGTTGTTGTTGTTGTTGTTGTTGTTGCAATTGATGCTGCTGATGTTGCAATTGTTGATTATGAATATGCTGCTGCAATTGTTGTTGTTGTTGTTGTTGTGTAAGTGGAGCTTTTCTTGGTTGTTGTAAAATATTTGAAAAGGCGTAAGCTCTTTTAGTTGGCGTTGGCTCGATTGATGTTGTCAAAAGATTATGAATACTCGATGACGATTTGGCTTTTTTCGTCGTTTGCATAGTAGTCTCTTTTGGTAACTGTGGTATAGATTTTGATCGACGATTATCATCATGTTCAACCCTAATTGATTCGGGCGAAGCAATTCGTGGCGCTTCAGGCAGTGTTGTGATCGTGGGTGCTGATAATGTACGTACTGAATGAGGATTTATAGCAGCGGGATGCTTGTTTAATTTGGCAGATGATGATGGCGGTAACCGTAAATCTGGAGCAACTTTTTCATCAATAAGCGATGTTTTCCTTGAACGAAGGATTTCCATTCTTTCCTCAGGTTTTGTTTGTTTTGGCAAGCTTTGCCTTGGTAATGGCTGTTGTTGCGATGGTTGTTGAATTTGTTGCAATTGTTGTTGCTGCTGCACTTCAATGTTATTCAAAAATTGAGGTTCTTTGTCTTCTTTTTCAATTTTAATATTGGTAGATATTGAAGGTGAAGATGATGTCGTTGCTGGCCCAGAAATAGGAGGAAGAAGTTTTTGTGGCTCTTCTTCGACTAATGATTTTAATCGTTTTTTCTCTACAGGCTCTTCTTCTATCACTTCCACTGAATCTTTTAAAGGGGTTGTAACTGAAGCTGCTGATGACTTTCTTTTCATCATTGTAGTAGGAAGTTCATCTGAAATCGAGTTATTTCTACTAGAAACTTCATGGCTCTCACGAAAATAACCACTTGATGAAGACAAATTTGGAGATTGAAGCATAGTTGAAGATGTCGGTGTACTTGATACTGAAGCAGACGGTGTAAATTGGGTTGATAAAGTCAAATTACTAGGAGACTTTGAAGATTTTGATGGTAATGGTGGCATAGGTAATCCCTTTTCTCTTGCTTTCCAAGCAGCACGTACCCTATCCATACATGATAATAATTGCTCTTTTGTAACACCATCTTGAATACTATTCAAAATCTTTTTTACAACTTGTTCATCATTTGCTGTACTTTTATCATCTCGGAATCGCACAAATCTATTTCAATAAAAAATACTCTTAATATTCCAGACTTCAAAACAACATTAAATCTTACCTCCAGCCACCTCTCCTAATAGTGGGTGCGTATCCCTGCTCAATTATTGTAACTTCACATTGAGGATCATATCTAAGAAGAATAATAAATATAATAACCCTATCGACTATTGTAGAATATTTCTTACCTAAATTCAGCTATTCGTCCATCAGGCAATTGACTTTTCCACCTAAAAAAAATTGTTAGTCTTCATATTGTATTTGAGTTATTTCAGACTTTACTGTGCTGCTAATGAAGGTTCAGGCTGAAAATGATCATAGAACTTGTATGTCACACCATTTGACAATACTTCAATAGAATAAATAGGTTTATGCTCTTTACTCCATCTTGCAGCTATTCTGAAATCCACTGTATTTAATTCTGGTGGCTTCCACTTCAATCTATCCAATGTATTAGTGATATGTTGCAAAATATAGTTTGTTAATCAAGCATACAATTTTTCGCATGTGCCGGGCGTGTAAGGACATTTGACAGGTGTCCAAATAATTCCATCGCTTTTGTGCTTTAATTTGGGTATTTGCTCAAACACTAAATGTAATCCATATGATCTTTCCATCTTTTTCAATTCGATTCTATAGTTTGTACTATTATTTTCATGAATAAAAGTTATTCTTTAAACTATCTTACGTAAAAGGCGGTAGCTTTGTTGGATCGATCTGTGTTCTCATTCGAGCATTAAATGGCTGTATAATATCTTGTTGTAGCATCTATGTTTTTAAATAAGTTTTATATTATATTGAGCATTATAAATTACAAACCCCAAGTCTGGAACTAAATGATCTTTGAATTATGGGTGAACCATTGACAACCATCAGGTCAAATATGAGATATCGCCAAGTTTTCTAAATTATATTCCCATTAAAACATGTATGCAACAATAGCCAGTTTTTTTTTTTTATATATATATATACCTTATTTGCATCAATATCCAGGACTAATTCACCATCCATTATTGTGTCTTTTAAAAATTCATTCTCTCGCCCTCTGACAGGAAATAATAAATTTGGAACATAATACCAATGTTTATTTCGATCAAACTAGCATGAATAAAAATTAGAAAACTCATTTGTCATAGTTTGTTTTTAAGTAAAACTCTATACCATACCAAGAAGGAAGCAGGTCCTTTAGGTGAATGAAGAAAGAATAGCAAGTATCGTACACCGTCTGATTTTTCGCAGACAAAATAATCCTCACGTTCTATATCAATCAAATGTTTCGATTCGAAGCTAATAGGTTGTGATCCGGGAAAACTAAATTAGATGTGTTAATACTGCATATAATCAGTTATTTTGCATATAAGTGTATATAAATATACCTATCATTTTGATTATTTAATAATTCTTTTAGTCTTAACTGCAACACTTTGCTATAAGTTGGATCAACGCGTTTTCCAATCGACTCTGAAATTTGCATAGGTTCTGTTGATTGCATTTTAAAAATTTTGGACTAACTTTGCAAAAAAAAGTAGATAATTATCTTTTTTCCTTTTGATTATTAATTTCAACAAATAACTATTAAATTTGTTGAGAAAAAATAAAAACGTTTACAAAGTAGAAAGAGAAGAGAGGGTAGACAAGAAGGAAAAAGGAGAGTGGAGGAGAGGGGATTGAAGGAAGTTTTTCTTTCTGTAATCTTCTTCCTTGAATGAGGTATTGTATTTTTACTTATTCTTTGAAAGGTTGTTTTATAAAAATAAAAATAAAAGTAAAAGTAAAAGTAAGAATAATAATAATAAATAAATAAATAAAAAATAAAAATAAAAATAAAAAAAAAAAAAAAAAAAAAAAAAAAAAAAAACTAAAAGGTTAAGGCAAAGTTAGAAAAAAAAAAGGTGCAGCCCCTTCAATTTTTTTTTAGTGCGCCACCTTTTAACGCAGTGATTTTCTTTAAATCTTTCTTCTATGGTGACGTGGAGAATCAGTACAATCATTTTTGTAGTATCAAAGCAACTAACGCTTATTGCGGTTCACATCTAGTAAATGCTAATATAGCTATCACTATTTTTTTAATCATCTATACGAACGCTTTTAAATTGTTTATTGGGATTCTCTATATATATAAAATGATTGTACTGTCAAAAATGAATCCCATTATCTTTTCATTTTCCTCTCATTCAAGAGGAAATGAAGCACATTAAAGAGATACTCTTTAAACGGTGTTAAACAGATTTCATGAAAGCTGTTTATTTTGACTATATTTTTCACAATAAGAAAAAAATTGGTTTTGTAGAATGATCCATGTGGAGTCTGTTTGATGCCTCTGAAAGCCAATACCTTGAGTCATCAGACTTCAACATGGAAACTTACTATCACTCTATTTTATGTCATTGTAGCATTAGATATATAAACTATAATGCATGCAATTGAAACTAATTGACGAAGCTGCTCATTTTCCCATACATAATTTGTTACTAACTTTGACGAATATTGCTCATTTTTCAAAATCTCGTTAGCTTATTCTGGGTGCCGTCATTGAATATGAGGCGCTTCATTGCTAGAACAAGCAACGTCCTACAAAAATATTTGAATATTTGGAGTGCTTGTTGTAACCTGGAAGGCGTATTGATTAGGAATAATTTCTTTTAATGAATTGATACAGATCAAATTTTAAAATGTGTGTCATTTGAGCACGATATGTATTTCAAACGTATCAAATTATAGAAAAATATCCGTTAGAGCCACTTTGTGGGGCACGCCTTAAACACTAAAGTATATAACAATTGGTCCCATTACGTTTATATTTTACAAAAAATTCAAAAACAGGTAAAATCCACTGATTTATCCCTGAAAACTGGACCTCACTTTTTATCCATGCTCTACTTTTTTACCCACTAAATAACATCAAGAAAAAGTCGTATGCTACTGTACCTGAGATGTTCAAGCTTAAGCCAAAAACAAGTATCCCAAAATATCCTATCTTTTCCGGTTGTTATAACTTTTTTGGTGCTAATGTTTCAGCTTTTTACAGATATTTCACATCTGAAAATTAAAAGCTTTGAAATTTTATATCTTTCCAAATAACTAAGCTATACTAACACTTTTGGATAATAAAACTTACTTTTTTCGAAGCTCTTTATAAGACATTTAAGTATGAAAAAATTCTGAACACTTTTTTTTTTCCTTTTTTGACATTTTTTGTAGTGGATTTCAAAATATGCGTTAAATTGAGTAGTAGTTGTTTTTTTATTCTTGTAATAGATCTCAGTGAGCTGTAACAGGCCCAGTTGGTATTTTTAAAATTATCGATTTTTCGTAGAGATATCCTTAAAAATGCGTAAAAAAGAATATCCTCGGTTTTGCTCCAAAAAAAACTCCAGTATACCTTCATCCCAAATATTGAATTTGAAAAAAAATTAACAAAAATCTCGTTTTCTCTACGAAAGATGTAGCTAATTAGCTCATCAGTAACTAGATCGATAGATTATATCGTGGCGTATTATACTGTATCTATAATTTAAAATGAAATATTTGTGTATAAAATATTTGTAAATTTTCAAAAAAATCTTTAAAATCTCAATTACATTTTACGTAAAACTTAATGCGAAATATTTGTTTGAATTTTTTTTTTTCAGTGTATGTAAAACCTAAAACTATACAAAATCTACTTAATATGCTAGTTCAGCTTACTTTGCAGTTCATGAGCCATTTGACAATTTTGTTTTTCGGACCTTTTTTCGGTCGAATTGTGACACTACGGGAAAAAGGTGTAAAACGATGTATAAACTACAGCTTTTCTGAAAAAAATGCTATGTTATTCGCTGCAAAAACTGTGTTATATGAAGATTATATTGGAAAGATATAACTTTATAACAATCTTACGTCAAGAAACAATTAACTGTGAATATCATAGTATTTTTTCAGAAAAGTTGTAGTTTATACCTCATTTTACACCTTTTTTCCAGTAGTGTCAAAACTATTTTGGGACTCAGTCATGATAGGCTTTAAGCTGTAATGTGAAATACTAATACTATTTTAATTATCTCGATAAAAAATCGATACTTTTTGCCAAAACAAAGAATTCAAGGTAGATCTCAGTTATAATATTCTATGTTAATACAAAAAATAAGCACTTTAATTTAAGTATTTAAATTTTAAATCGGCTTTAGGCCTATTTTGTTCAATGCTGAGACAATGCACTTATACTCTTCTTCTGGTATTAACTCTTCTATATTTGGAGATATAACAATGATCCATGGAGGAAGGTATATTCACATCGCATACCAGACTTAATTCGACCCAATATTAGGAGAAAAAAATTGAAAACCAATCAGAAAACCTTCTGAAATCCGCTTTTTACAACCGTAAAAAGCTGATAACAAAAATTTCATTCCACTAAATCTTAATCCAAATGACTTTCAGCTCCACATGAGAGAAGATTCACGTCTAACTTCTTATTCCTTTGGTCAAATAAAGTTTCTATATCATTTCTCAGTAAGTGTAGTCTTAGTAATCATATTCAGTTACTTAGAGATGATATACAGTATACAGTAATGATTCTTATAATTTAGTTTGTTTCATCCTAAATACATTTTATAATTAAGTTCTTTGATTTTAGTAAAAATGTTCCTTCATTCTATATTCTATAACAATTTTCCCTTATTTTATGCAATGAGTTAATACATCATGCAGTATTTTAGCTTTTTAAAACTAATTTAATCTTATGGCCTCCTGCTTTAGATATTTTGGAGATTTTTATAAAATAAAATAATTATGGTTTGAAATTGAGTTTTGTTGAGATTGCCCTTGTCGAATATCATCCTTAGATATTCATGGGGAAAAGTACAAAAAAAAACAATAGAAACTCAAATATATAAGTGTCGCATTTTATTATCAAGCTAAATTTTAGCTAAGAACTTCTTGTAATAAATAAATTTCCTCTTTATATAGTTTTTTACTAGAGATTAGTTAGTTGTCTTGGGTTCATACGTCAGCCAAAAATATCCTCTGTCAGACGTGTTTCTTCATAGTAGTCAATTAATATATTTATAGAGTTCGTGGGTCCTTAATAATAATGGTGTGATTAAATCCACATTATGTTGATTATTTTTAGTATTTTAATGTATATTTATATCAACAACGGTACTTTAAGTGAAAATTAAATACAATGGAGACCAATAGTCGATAAGCATGCACATATTCCAGTCCTTAATGCGCAGCGAAGATTACAAATAACATATCTTTATATCTTTAGCTAGCAGCTACTAACCTTGGAGGAGTTTAGCACACGTTTCAAAAAAAAAAAACTTTCTTTCTCTGCTTAAAAAATAAAGCAGCCGGAAAATGCTCGAAATCGATGAATATTAATCCAAATAGGCTGAAAGTTTCAGAATATATACTACAGCTGTAATAGTTTTTGGAATTGAAACATTTATATTCTATTTGTTTGCTAGACAAACTGTGGGGATTAAGCACGCACTTTGTTTGAGTGAGATTTATGGCTTATTAGGCCATTTCAAGTTAAAAATAGCGCTAAATTAGCAAAATCCAGCGTATATGGCAATGACAACTACCAGAATTAATAAATAAACATCTTTTTTGTATTTAGTCAAATTTATGGTGAAATCTATTATTCCACTTCTATTCTTGTAAACCATCGGGTTTTGACTATTAATTTAAACCACAATCATAAGCAAACAAATACCCAGAAAATAAAATACCAAAGAATTGTAAACCTTTACTTCTTGAATAACTTGATACATAGATGGTCGGCAGTTAATAGTAAAACAGATTGTAAATAGCGTCATCTACTGGATATTTTTTTAAATTTTCAAGAAACATCAATTTCTGTTGGAGCTATTGATAAAACAAAAAACAATACTTCAAGATAGCTTATTGCAAATCTTAGTAGCAAAAAATTATAAACGGTTTGCTGTCAAATTTTAAAAGCATTCCTACGTAAGTATCTTCCGATCCATCGTTAGTAAAACGAATGCAAAAACACATCCTGTCGCCGGTAAATATACTTTTAATTAACTACAAATTTGTATACCCACATGATATAAAGCTTATAGATTGATCATACACATTGTAAAAAAATATTTTGCGTTTATTCATACTTTAAGCATATTTTAAACAAGGAATCTAAAAAAAAATTCAACATTTAATATATTTTTGAATTATAGTAAGTTGAGAACTATTTTCTGAATTATCACCACGGAAAAAAAGGTGTAAAATGAGATATAAACTACAAGCTTTCTGAAAAAAAACTACTATAACAATCGCTGCAGAAACTGTTTTTCATGAAGATGTTATTGAAAAGGTATAACTTTATAACAATCTTATGTATGGAAATAAATAACTACAAATTTTAAAATTGCTATTTTCGCTTTTTTTCCTATAATTTATGTACCTGTTTTTCGTTCCGCAAATTCGTATATATTTCTTTGTAGAATCTTTATTAAAACAATCACATTTTCAAATCCTCAACTTTAGCCACGGGTATAATGACAAAAAAAAAATTGGGTGTTACAAAAATTTTCATAACACGAATTTTATAGTAATGCTATACGTATTTCATAATCAAGTATATGTAACTTAAAAAGCTCTATAGGACGGTAAAAAAAAAATCAGGTATTTGCAATAAAGTGCAATTTCAAAAAAGCTAGTTTGAATTAATAAGTCTATTAATTACCTTGGAGTTGAAATTTTTATCTGTAAAAAAGTCGGCAATTTGCATAAAATCAAGTCTATTAAAACGGTAGTATTCGTTTGGTATACTATTGAGCGCTATATGGAGCGCCAAACAATTGAAATACGTATTTACTGTATGAAGATAGGCCCATTTCGTCAAATTTTGGTATTCAATACTTATTAAGTATATTTCTGGTTGGTTCCAATTGCATGTAGTGCTTAAACTCTTGAGTTCTCTAACATTCTACATCTAACAACTACTAAAAAAGAGTGTGTTGTTCAAAATAATTGTATTTAAGCTCAATAACTATGATAATTGGACGGAAACATTTAATGATTTTTGTTTTAGACAGCTCTATTTGGTCGTTAAGAATTGAAAAGAGCACTTATGAAGCACACTTTTAGGTCTTATCCATGTAGATAAAACGATTTGTCGTTAGGAAATCTACATGTGTTTGACTTTAGTGACATATATGCTAATTAAACATGAATTTCAGTAGCAAATATTGCGTATACAGAGTAATTCTAAATTACGAATTTTGTCAAATTAATGCGAGGAGTACGTGTCGAAAGTTTAATCCCTTTTATTGCAGCTGCAATAAACTATACTTGATTAATGAAGACAGATAAAAAAAAAAAAAAAAAAAAAAAAAAAAAAAAGATTTATTTTCAAACCTCGAATTTAGAGTCAAAGAAACAAGAATGTTTGCAGTTCAATTAAATAGCCGATTTGTACCATCATCATTATCATCTTTGCTCAACAATATGAGAAACTCACGCGGTTATAAAAAAGAAAATTTTCTTTTCGTTTTACTCTTTCTCATTTTGGTTTGCACGTATATTAACTAATACGAAATTTATCAAAAATGGGTCAATCTGGTTCGCAACTTGAGGATATGGTCAACTCCTCCAACTGTATGTAGTTTATTTTTATAAATATAAAGATTATGATTCGTAATTGGTAACACTAATAAATATTATTAGTTTCTGCAGAGGAAATTCAACGTCTCTACAAACGTTTTATGAAGTTAGATAAAGATAATTCTGGCTCTATTGATAAGGATGAGTTTCTTTCTATTCCACAAATTGCCAATAATCCTTTAGCTTCTCGTATGATTGCTATATTCGATGAAGATGGTGGAGGAGATGTCGATTTTCATGAATTTATTAAAGGTTTAAGTGCTTTTAGTGCTCGTGGCAACAAAAGAGAAAAACTTGAATGTAAGATACTAGTGATTTTAATTTAGACTTGTTGAGACTAATGGTTTCTCTGTTGAAATTATAGTTGCTTTCAAAGTGTACGATATGGATAGAGATGGATTTATTTCAAATGGTGAATTATTTCTAGTGCTTAAAATGATGGTTGGAAGTAACTTGAAAGATAATCAACTGCAACAAATTGTGGATAAAACTATTATGGAAGCCGATAAAGATGGTGATGGAAAAATTAGTTTCGAAGAGTTTTTAGTAATGGTTGAAAACACAGATGTAGCTAAACAAATGACTCTTGAAAGCTTTTAAATCAAATCTTTACATATACATTCATTCATTTATATATATTATACTATATCACATAGTAAAATACGTTTTCTTTTTTATTTTATAATATCGCATTATAATTAAATATATGTTTTAATCATAAAAAAAAAAAAAAAAAAAAAAAAAAAAAAAAAAAATATTTTGACAGGTACAGCATAGTAATTAGTTTAAATCACAAAATGGTGGTATCAGATATACATTTACAACAGCTATTTACAGAATATCAACTTCAACTTCTTCGTCATCTTCTTCTTCTCTTTTTTTTAAGCAAATTTGTTCCTTTTCAAATTCTTTGCAATAATCCTCTTCGTCTTGCAAGGCAAGAGCAAGTGCTAAATTGTCTTCTTCGTCTTCATTATCGCTGGCAGCATTATATTCTTCGGGCTCTAATATTAACTCCTCTCCATCTGCTTCACATTGTGCAACCAATTCCTGAAACCATAAGTCCAAACATTTATCGCTTTCATCTTTAAGTGTGTTTGCTTCGATATTAGTCTTATCTGCAGCCAAGCTTTCGATCTGAAGCATGAGTAATCGAAGTGAATTCAGTAATTTAGCAGAAATTTCTCCAGAGGAAGGTGTAGCTTTTATTTCAGATAAAATGTGAGATAATTCATCTAGAAGATTATCAGTGCGAGGTCGTTTTTCATTCTCTGGTAATGTGATATCTTCTGGCGATAAACTTCTTTTATGAGAAGGTACTGATACCTTGACTATGCTAGAATCCATGTTGATTTTTATAAGTTGTAAATGTAATGAAAGAGTATGAAATATTGGATTGTATATAGTTTTTTTTATGGCAGCATCTCATGGTGGCTTATAATCATTCATGTACAATTTTTATTTCTTTAAAACTTATTTGCCTGTGATGTTGAATTAATTCCTTTTCAACCTCTCCATTATCATCGTATACAAGTACACTTTGCTTCCAGGCATCGTGTTGTAGTCCAATTCGTTTGTTATTATCATATTCTCGAGATATTTCGTCTGCATTTCCTTTCCAATTTTTGTATAATTGAAGATTCTGACGTCCAATTAATCGAATGCACTTGAGCCTCAACTCGTTTGGTGTCTATGAATGAGCGCATTATGTATTAAATTTTAAATTCATTAATGTATTATGAATTAATATACCCATTCTTTTAGCAACTCCTGGGAAATGGTTTTCCAATTACCAATGCCATATTTTTCAATGCCCTGAATTAAAAGGTTTTTTTCAACATCTGTCCATAATCGTTCTTCTTTATCAAATGCTTCTATTTTAGGTCGAAAGTACCTAGAACCTATTAACATTTTTCGTTTATTCGATATACCTATTTGGCTTACTCTTGATTCAATTTTCCATTTGGCTTTAGCATTACATTTGTAGAAGGAAATTCAGGACGAACAGAAAATTGATTGCGCATAAATAACACCCAGTTTTGTCTTGCTTTTGTTTCAGCATCAATAATTTCATCTTTTTCCTCATCTTCAGATAAATGATCTTGCTCAAGTTGACTTTCTTCCATGAGCAAATCTTCCATTATCGTATCAATTGCATTTTCATTACTCATTTTAATGTATAACGATGAAAAAAAAAAAAAAAAAAAAAAAAAAAACAATTTATTTGATGTGACTATAATTATTTATGTAAAAAGAAGGGTATATTGATTGTTGTTATTTATGATTTCTCTGTTTGTTCTTTGGTATTGTCAATGTGAATGCGAACTGAACCATTGTAAGCCTTCCACATGTCAGAAACTAATACAATATCGCTATTTTCTTTATTCAAATTCTAAACTGTAATTAATATTGAATTTCTATCAAAATTAAAAGTATTTACAACTACCTCTAGCTTATCATTCAACAATTCAATAGACTTGTTTAAATTGCCCTAACAATTTTATATGAAAAATACGTCCTTTTATATGTATATAAAATATGTATAAAACTTACTACGTTTTCTATAATTCTATGGATTAAAGCGTTTTGCTGTTGTTCGTGAGGATTATTCATATAAACTGTTTAATTTGAATGTAAAAGGAGTTTTATCATTATAAAACAGTTGCCCATTTCTTTTATAACATGTTTTGATTTTTTAAGATCAGCGTAAACAACTGTCATAGATTTATTTCGAGTTAAATATTTAGAGTAGTATAATACATATTAAAAAAAAAAAAGAGATATAAGAAGGTATTAAAAGAGCTTAATGAGTTTAAAGGGCAATGGCAAGAGCACCAACTGCTGCAGCAAAAGGTAAAATACCAGCATAAATGCTATTAGCTCCAGAACCAGTCTGAGTTGCAGCGGCTCCACTACTAGTAGCAGAGGTAGTAGAATTGTTCTTGATTGCGATAGCGTCAGCAGCAGCTTGAGTAGCATTCTTAACAATGACAATGGTAGGAGCAGGCTCACCTTCTTTGTCATTACCAAGAGCTGTCCAGTTGGCAGTTCCAACTTGACTGTATAGATTATAAGTAACCTTACTTTTTTTTTTTTTAAGAAACATGATTGTTTACACTTACCAAGTTTGCACAACAGGGAAATATAAAGTAACATTGGATTGAGTGCTCAAATCAGAGTTAGGAAGGCTCAAAACCATAGGGAAATCAAGAGCGTCTGTAGGAGCAAGGACGCCACCAGACCAGTTGATAGTACTGATAGATTGATTTGATTCATCACGATAAGTGGTAGTCAATGTCTATATTGTAAATGAATAAGTAAGGCTATTGATTTGATTATAATAAAATATATTTACCCAGTTGTTAATTTGTTGGGGAGTAAGAACAGTAATAGCATCCGGAACAGTGACAAAAATACCAGTCGTAGCAGATCCATTACAACCATGAGGAACATGGAAAGCGGTTGTGAGGTTTTGACCAGGTTCAGCAAACTTGGGAGTCAAAGTGACATGAGCATCAATGGAGGCAGAGAATAATAAAGCTAAAGCGGAAGCTATTAAAGAGTTACGGAAGACAGCCATTTTATCGAATTGATCAAGAAAGTTTACAAATAAAGTAAGGTATTTGAGATGAGAAAAAAAAATCAGGTCCAAACTTGATCCTTTTTATATACAAATTACAGCGAAATTCTCTCAATCTCCAATAGATTTTTTCTTCCCAATAAACAACAGCGCTCTCCAAAACGGAACATCTAGAGAAGCTCATCATCATTTAAAGTTTTCTTTTCACTCGAGAAATACCATCAATGATTATTCAGAAATATACTTTAATAGTTGCATGTATAAGTTAATATACTTTACTAAATATCAACCATTTATTTACTATTTATTTCGTCAAATGTGCCTCATAAACTGAATGTTACGAAATGTTTCCTGCATGAGAATGCAGATCAAACATGTACTGACCCGGGGTATTGCCAAAATGAAATTTGGAACAAATCAGCACCAAAAGTGCAGCGAAATATTCTCATCTTTGTGATACGGGACTCCGTTCAAACATCATAACAATAGTTTTTGAAATTTTTCAAGTTCTTGACTTTCCATTATGGTGTTGAAAACCTATTCAAGATACAAATAATTTTTTATTTTTCTTTTTCTATATATATATTTAAGAAATTTATTACTTTTTTGGTTTTTTTTTTTTTTTTTTTTTTTTTTAATAAAGATATGAACCAAAAAACCCTATAACATTGCCAACTGTGTAACAAAATCAGTTTTGTTTTATTTGTAATAACGTTTCAATCGTCAAGATGGATTGGTTGTATTACAGAGCTTTCTTTGTAAACCAATTATAGAATAAATGCGGGAAAATTTATTGATATACCATCTCTCAGATTGCATGCATTTGACGATGGAGTTTTTATTCCATCGATAAGAACCAAAATATCGTCCAATATTTTCTGAAAAAGTTTTACCCAATAACTTTGATAGCTTAACTGTAAATTTTCTTTCTTTTATTTTGAGTCATACACGCTATCTTGCAAAAGGCTCATCAGGAGAAGACATGCATTCCAGTATTGCCTATGGAATTTGCTTCTATTAGAAGTTGTCGCTTTACAGTGTAGATGATGTATGCATCATATATATTTCACCATATAATGTTTTTTTTTAAAAAAAATTTTCTGTTATACAACATTTTTTGGTGAACAAGCTACTACTTTATTTTTATCTCGTATTTTTTAACCATAATCTAGTGTATTAGCTCTCATGGTGGATTAAGTTCCTTCAAGAGTCATAGTTTATTTAGTAACATATTAGAGCCTATTGACAAGCAATTGTTATGGAACAAAACTTAGCTTTTATAGAAACGCACTACCAGCATGAGTGTTTATTCTTCATAGTTTTGTTATTACATTTTTAAATAATCAATTTTCAGAAAAAAATGTCTAGTATATGCTTGTATGTTGGGAAATACGTTTGAAAAATTTTAATGTAAAATATAAAATGTTGCTAGTTAAAATCAATCCTTTAACTAATAAAAAACGATAAAAAATATTATAATTTCATCACCACAGGTTCCTATTTTGAATTTGAAAGCCAAGACAAGCCAAATTAGTTTCAGAAGTTCATAACAAAAGTTGTCAAATATGCACACGGTAGCCTCGATTACCTTATAATGAATACATTTATTCAATTCGTCAATGACAATTTAACTTTAAAATTGTAACGCATATTTTAACCGACTTCATCATATACCCGTATTGCTTATTTACAATATAAGCATATAAACGTTACTTAAATTGAAAATAGCCACTTCTAAATACTACTATATTTCTAATTTTCAATTAGACACTACATTTAATCCTGATATTATTGTATAAAAAGGCCACGAATAATATAAGTAGTTGACTGACGGATACAACAATTCCGAAAACTTATTTGGATAAAGTATGAATTTTTAGAATAAAGAGAGATAGATAATAAAGAATATAAAAGTGTTATATTTATTCAGTTTATAAAATGGATTACGAAATTTATGAACAATTGTGTATAATATTGGTTTTTGCATTAAGAGATTTTGTTGCATCCACAATTCTGTGTAGTTACCCTGGTTAAGATTATGGCACAGTTTAGTAGGACATATTCTATATTGCTGTGTAATATGTTATAAGGCTCAGTTAATATCGTGCAATATGGAATTATGGTATCACATAGGTTTGATTGGATATATAAATATGCACTTATTTAGATTAGTCTTAATTAAAGAAGTTTGGATATAAAAGAGATGCTTTCCATCTTATAATAAAGTTCTTTAGTTTTTGTGTGTGATTTAATTTAATCAGTTCCTTTATTAAATTATACATTTTTTCTTGCAACAATATTTATCTTAAATCTTGTGGCAATTCAGATTTCTATAATTTCTTGTGTATAGAGTATAGGTTATAAAGCATATGAAAAGCACTATTTGAAGTTTTTAAGAGCGAATAATTAAAGATTTGCATTATACGTTGTCTCAATTTATATGAATTTGAAATCACTAATCCCAAAATTATGTAAATGTCTTCATGCAAAACATATATTTGATCTTTATTGAAAATATAAGTTCTCTTTCTACACATTAATAATCTTACTTAAGTAAACCCATTAATCACAAACTCCTTGATCTACCACTTAATATTACTTGTCCCATATTAATTACGTTTAATATATAGTAAGCATTGACCAAAATGATAATCATAATACAATTAATAGCGCCTACGTCCATCCTTTAGCATTTTCTTTTTAATAACAAAAAGTATAACAATATAATTGTACTCATTACAAATTGTGCTGGAAAAATTACAAAGAGTTTTTTAACAATTAGGCAATCTTTTGGTTCATTACAACAATACTATAAGTATACAACAACATGAAACAGAAATAAAGAAACAGCATCACGTGACACTACAGCTTTATCATTACCCTAAGATTCCCTAAGACGTCTCTAATACGGCTGTATTAGGGCTCCTAAGACAGTATCAGATACAGCCATCTTCATGTCCCTAATATGCCTCTAATACTGCCATATTAGACTTCTGTTATATTGTCTAATTGGATAATTATCATCTCTTTTTATCAAAATTACGTATCTTTTAACTTGTTTATTGGCTTATTACCATCTCCTTTCATCAATTGATTTATTATTTAGTTATATTATTGGCTTCTATTTACATTTTGGATGTAGATGTTTACATATTACTGGATTATATATATACCAAATGTACAAATCATTGGTTGATATCAAACTATTATATGGAAAATACGTCGTCGTTTTTTCTTATTATAGATGTGTAAGCAATAATACATTAATGGGTCATTATATTATGGTTGTATATTAAAACGGCTTTATTAAAATAATTGTAGTAATGTAGTAATAATATTATCAATATATAAAATGCAAGAGCTGAAGTATTTTTATTACAATAAAAGATTTTGCAGACGACAACACCTTCCTTGAGTCGCATTAAATTGAATCTACAACAATATAGTTTGTGTTTATGTAAAGTGCTCCTAGTTAAATGCAGAATGGCTACGTCAAAAGAGAAATTACCAGTTAAAATACAAGTTGATTTTAGATAGAATGCTTATTAATTTATATACGTACACTATTACCCTGACAATGGCCCAGCATATAAAATAGAAGATATTTCTGAAGAGCTAATTTACAGATATTAAAAGAACATGAGTATACATATACATATTATAAAAAAAGAATAAAAAGTATACTTTGAACCAGTTGGCAGAAGCAGCATCAGTTTAGTATTATTAAAATCTGGTAATATTAACATAAAGAATATATAAATCTTGCCACCACCAGACGACGAATTAAGACTCTGCACAAGAAAGAGTGATGTTAGACGCCTAAGCTTTATGCTTAAAAATTCTTATTATTTATACAACATTTACCTTTGTAAAAAATAGAAGTATCAAAGCATAGTGTTTTGAATGTACATACAGTATATATATATATAAAAAGAGGAAAAAAGAAAAAAAAGACAAAAAAAAAATAAGAGAATTAGAAGAAAGAGGAAAAATTCGTAAGAAACGAAAGTAACTCATTTTATACACTTCCATTATACGATACGAAATTTTAGTTTCCTTGTATAGAAGTTCCAAAACAATGCAAATACATAAAATATTGGCTATTTACGTATAAATTTGAGAAAAAGCCAAAAGGAAAGTAAAAATTACCGAAAAACTTTGTAACATGCACTTGTCTATTATTTTAATGTATTTTCTTTAATTCTATTTATTATCTAATAAGATAAATATTCATCTAAAAAAAAAAAAAAAAAAAAAAAAAAAAAAAAAACTGGAAAGAGTGTGAGAATAATACAAAAAAAGAAAAAAATTACATAGGGAAAAAAACAACAAACATTGTGCGCTAAAAATTACTACTTGAGCGCTCACTTAATTTTGGTTACTACTGCAAAAATAATTTGAAGGCGTATTAGGGTTCCCTAAGACGTCCCCAGACTGCCTAAAGCTGTAGTGGGCAGACAACAGAGCAAGTAATAAATGTATATATTTGTACTAGACAAATCACAAGTAAGCGGGTATAGCTCAGCTGGGAGAGCGTTAGACTGAAGATCTAAAGGTCAGGTGTTCGATCCACTTTAGCCGCATTCATTTTTTACACTATTTTATTTTTTGCTTATGTAATATTCTGTTACAAATTATTAGATTTTTTCTCCAACTATTTTTTTTTATGTGTCGTGATAATAATAAAGTTGTTACGCCTAATGCTTGTCGTAACTCTCTTTTTGTTGATGCTTCTTTTTCTAATAAAACATCTTTATTAAAATCAAATATTTACAATCTTTTAAACTGCCATTCAATATTGTTACAAAGGAAGTAGTAGTAACTAGTAACTTATGATGTAGTTAGAAATGTAATAAAAGAAAGAATAAAATAGAATATTGCCAATGCAGTAATAACTATTAAATGAGCACCAGGTTTATAGTTGTCCAACTAAATAAATGTTTTATATAA
>JAEPRC010000159.1:0-67769 GCA_016758945.1 Mucor plumbeus
AGATTGGTTCATAAAAATTAAAATCTACTGCTAAAAAAAGTGAATTTCTGCACATCGTCACAGTCAAAAAAAGTGCAGAAATTCTGCACCAAGCTACATAATAAATGCACTTTTTACCGCGGTGGTGGTAGCTCGCTCGCTTGCTTACGCTAGATTGCGACCACTAGTCAAAGATGTGTATCCACTATCTTGAGGGCTAATCTATAAAAGGTATATAAAAAAGATTTAACAATTTAAAGATTTATCTACTAGGGTTAGGGTTAGGGTTAGGGTTAGAGTAGAAGAAGTAATAGCCAGATAGCCAAGAAATATGTGTAATATAATGTTACTTCATTAAAGGATACAGCCAACTTTCTTCTCTGAAAGTTAACATCAAAGAAGCACGGAGTAAGTTTTTGACTTAATCCTATTATCCTATTAGACGAATATTTATGGACGTAAATCTTTATCTAGGTGTTTCTGGAGGGAAACACAACAAAACTACTACCGTTATGAATTAGTTGATTTGATAGTGAGAACTAATTAAAAAAATTATAAAACGATAATAAGTCAACTAGAATATTGTTTCCTTTATTATCTAATAAAAAAAACTGAAGAACTCTCTTACTGCACCAAGTGTTCTTCTTTATATACATTTCATTCTATTCTAATTTCAATATTATTTGCCTAGCACAAATAATGATCTATACACCTGTTTGTTCGTTGTATATTTTCTATATAATTTAGTTTATTGCTTAACTCTATCTATATTGTTTATAGTGGTTTTATATCGGTGGTAATTTAAATTTCCTTCTATATCGGTGATTGTTTATTCCATATTAAGTTTCTCTTTTTATTTGTTATTAGAGAAAACAGAGATCATGATGTGCCTTAACCACAACCGTTCTGACAAATACTGCAGTAAAATGAGAAAAAGCTTTAAAAAAGACACAGTTTAAATCCTTCTTTATTAAAAAATGGATAGTGTGCAATAAGTCTATATTTCTATACTCTATTTATATTATTTGTAGTTTCATTATGCCTGCTGGCAGTTTTTACTGTAAATGTCAGTAATTTATCTGAATTAGGAATCACGGGATTACCAATTTAGCTTCGTTAAACCATAATGTTTATCATGCAGATCAGACCATGCTACATTCCATGCGTCTATTCATACTTTTTATTGAATCACAAAAGTATGATTCTATTTTACTCATGCGATATTCATATGTTTGTTCTTTTGATTAAATCTATCAGTTTGTCCGTGCTTTAAGGCCTATATTGAGCTTCTTGATTTACATAGTCAAGGCGCCCTTTTAATGTTTGTTTTTCGACATATTTGTTAATGCTCCATATAGAGCAATCCTTACTTTGGTCTATGTGTTTTTCAGGTTTATTTTATGATTCTACTCGTTTTTAATTATATAATTCAGTTTATTTTATTGCATGTTACGTTACTTATACTTTTCATATTTTATGTTTAAATCTATGTCATCTCTATTTGAATATTAGAACATAGTTTTATTTGAGATGGCATTTGATTTCTTATGTGTGGAAATAGTAGTACCATAGTTCAGCACAAATACTACCATATTTGAAGGATTAATCAATAAAAGATATTACTTTTAGTTATAAATGTTTTTGATCATCAATATATAAAGTTTAATTCATAATGAAGATAATTCGTCATAACCGATAATATATCTCTAAATGTTTTATATTAAAAAATAAGCAAATAATTAATATAATAAATAAATATAAATATTTATTATTATTATCACTATTATTTTGAAGTTTTATCATTAAAGTTATATCTGAATTGTTCAAACAATATAAAAAAAAAAATAACAATTAAAAATAAAAGAATATATTAATCAGTTTCTCAACTATTATCAAAAAATCAAAAATGATAGTGAAGTTTATTTAAGAAGTAAAATGTAGTTGCTTTTATATGTTTTTAATTATTATGGTTATCTCAGGGACCACACCTGTATAATTCCCTAAATTGTGTCATGAGAATAATTATCCAGATATACCTTGAGGATTATTCATCAATAATCCGGTCAAAGCAAATGCTATGTTGCGATATTGCGTGGCAGTATGGATGCTATGAGAATTAGAATTATTAATACTGTTAAAGTTGCCTTTTTTAGTATTATGAGAATTGCCCATTAATTCATGATTATAAACATGAGAAAAAGTCTGGAATATACTATGGTATTACAATAGAAAGAAATAGACAGATATAGCTGAATACAAACCACTGTTTATAGTCATAAGGTGTAACATATATGAATTTATGCCATGTAGTAAATTATACTTACTATTTATGGACGTGTTAAATTAGAGTTTCAATGTTACTTCAAATGTATATATTTAGATTTAGCAGTTGTTAATATTGTAGAAGGCGGCATAGATATGGTTGACACAACAACAATATCTTTAAAAGTTATACAATTTAAATCTTTTTAGTAATTTCATTTGCTATTTATCTATAATTTTCTTTAATTTTATAGTTTAAAAGATAATTCTTTAATATGATTTACTCCTCCTTGTAAAATTGGAATTGAAATGTCAAAAGAATCTGTAAGAATAATCTTGCCAAAATATTACATTTTTATTAACGATACATCCTTTGGATGTATTTATACACACTCATTATTATAACTATTACGAGGGTTTTACTATATAAGAATATGATGTAGATCAATTACAGATGTATTGATCTACTATAACACCAATTATAGACGGAGACCTTGGATGTGAGACCTATGATGTATCTTGGCATAACAGGAATTACCAGAATCAAAATCCCTTGAGATAGGGTTTTGGTTTTTAGTTTTTTACTGTCGTAAAAAGTAGGTTTCGATTGGGTTTCAATTTTTTTGACCTAATATTGGGTCAAATTACGTCAAGAAGTTTTAATGAGGATGTACTGTATCTCTTATTTACAATCCACTAATATCTATCCAAAAATAGGAGAGTTTGCACCAAAATATAGGTGCGCTGGCTCAACAACAACGTTGACTAAAACTGACCTACAATTGATTGAAAAAAAAACTTAGTATCTAAATTGAGGTATTAGTTTTCGGTAGTCAAAAGATAGATCATATTGGAAGATCGGAAGCTACTCTGAATTTTTGTCTCAGTAAGAAATATCTGCTTTTTGTTGAGATAATCAAAAGATAATAGTTCACATTACAGCTTAAAATCTACAAGTGAGTCCTAAAATCGATTTGATAAATTAACCAAAAATCGATAAAAAAAAAAGGCGTCTAATTATTACTTGAAAACTACAAAGTTGAACTAGGGTGTTAAATGGGGGTTGGGTTTTACATTATTTGTCTAAATAAAGTTAAAAAAAAAGGGATTTCATTAAATTTTGCATAAAATTTGATTAAATTTTTATAAGTTTTTTTGAAGGTACACATCGCTTTCTATAAATGTGTTTTAAATATAAGTAATTGACTGATTTTGTAGCAAAATTATCTATTAATCAAAATATTGATGAGCTTGTTAACTAAAATTTTCATAGAGAAAAAAACACTTTTGTCATTTTTCTTTCAAATTCATCAAATTCTGGAATGAAAGTATACTGGTTTTTGTTGTGTCAGTATCTATATCAAGGTTGCACATCCAAGGTTCCAATCTATAGTCTGTATTATAGTAAATTAAAGTGTTGTGTTCACATGATCTACATCATGTTCTCCACGTTGTTCCACATCGTATTTTTAGAATAGTAAATCTAGTATTAGTTATAATGAAAGTATATAAATACATCCTTTGGATGTATCGTTAATAAAAGTGTAATATTTTGGCAAAATTATTTTTATTGACCGTTTTGACATTTTAGTCTTCTTTGGACAGGAATAAAAATAACTGCTGCGTAATTTAACGAATGTTCTGAAATCTACTACAAAAAATAGAAAAAAATGGAAAAAAAAAAGCTTCCAGGTTTTTTTCATACTTAAATCTGTTATGGAGTATTGCAAAACAAGTAAAATTCATTATTAAAATTCTTCAGTATAGCCTAATGTTTTGCAGAGATATAAAAGCTCAAAATATTTGATTTTTAGCAATGAAATACCTGTAAAAATCTGAAATATTAGCATTAAAAAGGTTATACCAACTGCAAAAAATAGGATATTTTCAGATACTTGTTCTTGGAGTAAGATTGAACATCTCAGGTACATTAGCATGTAATTTTTCCTTAACGTTATTTATTGAAAAAAAAAGTAGAATAAAGATAAAGAAGGTGACCCAGTTTAAGGAAAATTAGAGAATTCTACGTGTTTTTGAGTCTTTCGTTGAGTCTAGAATAAACTCAGAGATAGGTAGCAAAATGTAACCAGTTTATATTTATTAGCGTTTAGTAGTGATTAAGCTGCATCCCAAAAAATGATTTATGTGATGTTAAAAGATGGCACGCTCTGGTTTTGAAGATTGCAAATTAAAAAGTATGAAAATTACGTTTATTGAGAGTTTAAACTTTACTCAAATAGTTAGGATATACTAAATTTATTTTAAAGTTGATACTATCTGTACAAGGAAGATAGTTATTTTATTCTTTGACTAAGCTAATAATAATGCCAAATCGCCACAGAAGTGCATATCAAAAAATATTCAATTTATACTCTTGTAAATCACGATAGAACACATTAAATCTGAAATACAATACGACTGCGTTATTTTTTTTTAACATCAAAGTTAATCAGTGGTTATTTGCTAGTCATCTTTATGTTCCTGTCAGGAACAATTTATTATAGCAGGAGTGTCAATGGTGCCTCTTATTTATTGACTCAAAAGAGCAGATTGTCAAACTATAATACGAGCGTTTTCTAGACAAACTATTTCGAAGCATTGATAAATACAGTATATACATAGGGCATTGATACTATACTCATTCTATTTTATTTTTTTACTTAGGGGGCCAACAGTCTCAATCTCAAGTTGAAAAATTGTAGTACAGTGCAAACATTATATTTCGGGATTTCATTTATTTTATCCTTGATCCAGGCACAACTTAAAAAATGACATTCTTTATGGTAATCATGAGTTGTTTTGCACTTGCAATTGTAAATTCGACCATATAAAGATGCTTATTTATTTGTTGATTATACTCAGGACTCAGGATGAGGCAGCTTGCACTATCCACATTTTATGTCTCCTTATTTTTAAGCTTCAGTTGTTGATAGGCCATTTTAGTGAATGCATTTATATGTAATTAACGCAATAAAAAAAAAGACAATAAATATATTTCTGTTCATTTTATCATGCCAAAATTAATAACTTGTACAGCGCATAAATTGCCTATTATTCTGTATTACAAAAGACTTTTGGCTATACCAAATGTGCTGTTACACTGTCTTACAATTCATGTAGCAATCACCTTTTCTTTTTTTTTTCAGCCAAACTCATCTGTGTACAGAATTCATGATAAAATGAGCCACACTTGCATTTTTATATGTATTTCACAATGTATATATTTGCCGCTATTGCTCTAAATTAAACTATCAATCACCCCCTAAATTAAAAAAGACTACTGACATTCTCGACCTTCTCCTACAACTATTACTACTGCTGCTAACAAAATAAAGCGAAAACAGTTACACTAATTGGGTTGTGTTACAAATTACTCAATAAGGAATTGACATCTATTGCTGTTTATACAGCAATAAGAAATGGAATGAGGCTTTGTTTACATTTATCACTATATAAACTGTTTATGTCGGGCTGAATTCTTGTTTCTCGCTTCTTCTTTTTATACAAAACACAAAAAAATGGTTAAATCAATTAAAACACTCTATCATAGAATTACCTCTAAAAAGACTACCCACGTAGCGGATTATGATGAAGATTATCTTGTGGACTATGAAGATATACCCCAACACAAAAAGATTTCTAAAGAAATAATCACTAAACAAATTGAAAAATGCAAACAAAAACTAGAGCAAATCAAGAGATCTGCATCACCAACATCTTCCATATCATCTACAGAGCATTACAATTATAAACTAAATTATTCAGAAAAAGGATCAATCCAGAGACCCACTTATCATGTTGAATCTACAGGTGAACTGTATTATATTCCAATTACTATGGATGTGATTCGCTCCGTGATACTGAAACAGCATTGTCAAATTACTAAACAAGAAGAAATCGTATGGTTTGAAGATGGTATCAAGTGGTTGTCTCAACAACAATATCAAAATAAAAGCAATGCTAGTTTCAGATATTACATTGAAGAAGAAAAGAATTACACAGGCTGGGATGAAAAAAGAACCATTCTGCAGCACGATATTGAAGATCTGGAACGTGCATGTGAAGCATATTTTGGCATACCCTTGGGACTCTGTGAAGATCATTGGGCTGCTGAATATCTAATGAGCCAAGCATCTAAAGCAAAGTTATTACGCAGAGTTAATTTGCAGCCTTCTTTACGAAAATTCAAGTTTAGTCTTAAACAATTGTTTTGTTGTGGTTTGTAAGGAGAAGGGTTTCCAAGATAAATATTTTGTTGATCTTGTCTATTACTTTTGATAAGTAATAATACGTCCATTCAATGTTGTCAGCCTTGCATTTATACTTAAATGTTCATTATGTACAGTTTTATCATATATTATTCTCATTTTAAATAAAAATTTCATTATATATCAAAATGCCATATGTACTTGTATTAATGTGATACACGATTTTTTATTTTTATTTTTTTTTTTTTTTTTTTTTTGGGTTTCTCGGTTTGACGGAAAGAGAGTAAAAGTAAATATGTACCGACTGCAGCATCAGGGCTCAAATAAACAAACAAATAATAAATAAAGTGAATTAATTAAGGGTTAAAGACGGTAAGTTTCATGTAATGTATCAACGAACCTATGGATGTAAGAGTATGAATAAAACAATACCATTTTATATTATGAGAAAAACCTTGATAGATGTGTAAATATTTCACATAAAACCACAAGTTGAAAAAAAAGCAACAGTTTTAGTACAAAGCCTATATATTAGACACAAAATCAAAGAATGTCCAAATACACAATAGCAGGTACTAGGCCGACGATGTTGGTATGAAATACGAAGTAATAGGCTGCGTATCTACGAAATAAATGTAAGATTGAAATAGTATTATATATGCAAATATTGACTTACATGAATAGACAAAGAGACGAGACGAATAAATTCTGAATGAAATTTCATTTCTTTTGCTAGTCTTGACAAAAAAAGGCTAAAATAAGTGATCTATTTGAAACAATGGCTGCTGTAATAGTCAAAATAATGCAGGTAAAAAGCATAAAACCAAACATATAATGATACTTACTGCTTCATTCTAACACTATGAAGAAAAAATCACTGAATTGTCTTAATTGTGCCACATTCAGTGATTTTTTCATCATAATGTAAAAGTGCAATACAATACATGATTAAATACAAGATTGCAAATAAAGTAAATCCAACGGCTGTACATTTAAATATAGGCTCAAACTAACAGGGCTTAGCAGATGTATAGTAAGGAGTTAAGTTAAACAGGTGGTTCAAATTCATCTTTTTGTGTACGGTTCTTTTGACCCGGATGTGTATCCAATTATATTAATGATACTGAAATACCAAACCGGAGGAAGATCAATATTGTAAATATTGATAATGGGATAGCAGCAGACTAGTTTTTACTCAATATAATAAACGAATTAGTAATAAATATAATGGAAAATATGACAGAAGGAGCTAGAATTGCTGTCTAAAAAAAAGTAAACAATAAGTTTATTTTTTATTCCATCATGTATAATCAAATCTTTCTAATTGATAAAAAAAAGTACAATCATTCCTCTGAAGTAATAAGCTATGTAAAGCAAAAATAAAAAATAAAATAAAAACTTGCTTCAAAGGCATTCTGTATCCATGATTTACGTTTTTCTTTAAATACATTACAAATCAAGCTATTAGTATATTCTGTAAACAATCTTGTAACGGGCTTTTAACTGTATATATAATGCATATACCGTATCTAAAATGAGCTTTTGTGATCTATGCTATATAGCAAAAACTCATCATTTAACTTTGGAGTCTAATGAAATCAATTCTTTACTAGATAGATACCTTTTTCAGTGATATTTAATGTACATAATTAATTGCAATGGCTACTATGTCCTACAATAAGCAACTTTTACAAATTGATAATTGTAATTCTGGATAAAAAAACCTAAGATCCAATATCAAATTTGCTCTTCATATATCAATTTTCTTATGCTTTATGTGTATCGTCGTATGATAAACATAAAAATAGTAGCTCTCCATATACAAATGACAGTTGAATTTTTGTTTACAATAAGTTGAATTTTGTTATTTAAATGGTAGCTATTCACGATATCGTTGTCTATAGAAACAAATGCTTGAATATGCTTATAAAACATAAGTATTACTATAAAAATATGAATTTTATTGCATTTGTTGTATCAAAATGTAATAGAAAAAGAAACCCACTGAAATTAAAACCATTTCAAATCAATGCATATATATTTTCTCGATTCGATCAAATTACCATTAATAACTCTCCCCATAAACCACACACAAACAAGATATAAAACAAAAGAAGCGAATAAACGATTCAAATTTGCTGCATTATCATGTATGCAGGTCTACAAGTACATTTCTTTTATTCAAACAAGAATTTATTTGATATAAGTCTTCAATTCCTTCAAACGTTCCACAGCTTGTTCCAAAACTTCGTCAGTCTTACAGAAAGCAAAACGAGCAAAGTTAGCAGCTAAAGGCCAATGTTCTCTCTCATAAAATTCAGATGGAGGAATAGCACATACACCAATCTGTTTAGTCAACCAATAACACATTTTGAAATCAGCACCACGATCTTCCAAGATTTCAGGAAACTCAAAGTCCTTGGGGATTTGAATCTTACTAGTGTTTACCAAAATATAGTAAGCACCTTCGGGCATAGTATAAGGTAAATTCAATTCGTCAAACAATTTGCTCAAGATGGATTTTTTGTGTAAATATTGATCAATTTGATCTTGGAAAATGGGCTTTGTCAATGCATTCTCAAGGCCGGCAGCAACAGCTTCTTGGCAAGGAGAATTAACACAGAAAACAACTCGAGTTTGTGCAGCAAATGCGTGCTTGATCAAATGATCAGGGCCAATCAACCATCCAACTCGCCACCCTGTAGCGGCAAAAGATTTGCCACCAGATCCTACAGTAATAGTACGTTCCCAAAGATTATCAATGTTGGCAATTCTAGGGAATTTGTTGAGAGGAGGATAGTAAAGACGATCGTATACTTCATCGGATAAAATGATCAAGTTGTTTTCTTCGGCAACTTGCCCAATGGCACGCAATTCGTTTTCATCAAATACTTTACCGATAGGATTATGAGGTGTGTTGAGAACAATCATCTTGGTTTTAGGTGTAATTTTGGATTTAAGTTCTTCAATGTCTAATGTCCATTCATGAGAGGAAATAACACGGTCAGCTGCATCGGTAGGAGGTCTAAGAGGAACATAGACAGGCTTGCCACCGTTCATAGTAATGTTGGGCTATGATTTGTATATGGTATGAGATTTTGTGTCCAATTGACTTACTATAATAATTTACTCACAATGTATTGATCAAAGAAAGGTTCCATACAAATAACTTCATCTCCAGCATCCAAAAATCCAGCAAATGTAGCAAACATACCTATTATGCGTGTCAATATCCTACATTGAATACTCTATTTAAAATCATACTGTACCTTCATTAGCACCTGCAGTAACTAAAATCTCTGTCTCAGGGTCTAATTTGCGATCGAATTGTTCGCTGTAAGAAGCAGCTAAAGCATTTCTCAATCTAGGACGACCGCGAGGATGACTTTATAAAGTGATATTTAGCCTTCTTTTTTTCAACTCGGCATAATTGAATAAAATGTACCTGTATTGATTAGCTTCAACAACTTCAAGAGCTTCCTTGGCAGCATTTTGTACAATCGCAGGAGGAGCAAAGCTATAGGGTAATTTGGTTTCAATTGCGTGTATCGCACGTGTGTATCCAAATTACTTACTTCATGAAACCTTGACCTAAATTGATAGCCTTCGTCTCCATTGCAAGAGGAGTAAAGATAGACCAAACTATTCAATACTTGTTAGTTGCCATGACAATCATAAATACCAATCAAGATTACCATCTCTACTAAAATGAGATACGCGATCAGCAGGTTTAATTTTTTGAGCACTAGATGACATTCTATAAATCTGTTGTTGCAAAGAAGAAAAGACAAAACTTCTTTTAGTCACAGCAGCTAGTCTTCTAATAGATGCAATGTTCATCATTAGATTTTTTTATAGACCCGAAAAGATGATGTGCGGAAAGGGGAGGGGAGAGAGCTTGACCATTCAATTCCAAATCAATAATATACCTTATTTAAAGCAAGATGGGCCAATTAGACTAAACATCTATTATTGCGTAACCCCACAGAATGATGTATTTTGGCATATAAATTGCGTTTTTTTTTTGTGTGTCTCTACTATTGTCATTTTAATGATGTTGCTCTGCATTAGATAACACAAAAATATGCGTAGAATATCTCCAACAAATATTTTAATACACATAAATGTCTATATCAAGGTTTTCGCATAATAATTTGAAACATTCATTGTATATATTCATGAAACTTGAACTCCAATTTTAATCAGCTTCAAAATTATCGAAATCAGTTAATATCCAATTTTGAAGGATTGTTGCTATTGATAGAATTGTAATAAATGCATCAATTTATTTAATTAATGTTTTTTCAAAGTCTTTAATATGCACTTATATTTTTTAAATGAATATTTCATAGGAATAAGATTGAGCAGTTTTTAAATTTATTGCAATATAATTTTTGCAGCGAACAACATGATAATGATATTATTAACAAAGAATACATCAATTATATAAAATTTGTGAACCAGTAACTGTCAACTACCCTTTTACTGAGCTTATTTTCACTCCTTTGCTTTGCTCCTTATCGTTTGCTCCTTCTTTAGAGATTTTTATAATAAAAAAAAATCGTTAACAGCTAATTAAAGCTTTTAGGCTGTTGTAAACTTACCAATCCTCTAGGTAAATAATACTCTTTCAATTCAGCAGGTTGACAAATCAACAAATCACTAACCGACCGTTCATTGTCATGGACACTTTCAGATGAAGAAGGTAATCTATCAGTATCAATAAAAAGGAGAGTAGAGCCAGTTTTGTCAGAGCCTGAATTACTAACATCAGTAGTCGTGGTTTGATTGATTGCATTATAAGCAGTGTCATATACCGGCGTACCAAAATCAGGAGGAGGTACATATTGACCATGAGAAACCACTTCATAGTGGTCTTTAGTAGTTGTAAAAGAAAATACAGCGACTATCTTGGATGCGTATTGAGCTTCTTTCTTGGTTTCTTCTTTTAATACAACACTTCCAATATTGTTGCTTGTAGAAGTTCCTGATTGGAAATCAGCAACAGCAGTATCAGCAGCAATGGTAATATTGGATAATCCAATATTATAATTGATGTTGCTATATGTGTGATCATGGCTATTAGGTGAAAAAGAAATTAGATCTTCGCTATGTGTAACAATAGAGGCAGAAGCAGAAGCAGAAGTGGGATCATTTGCACAGGCAACATTAGCAGTAGCGGATTCAACTTGTTCCAAACTATTACTAATAACATTTCTGGTAGCCAAATTAAAGTTAGCTACAGTATCAGTCTTAACAGTAAAACTAGAAACAGTGGTAGCAAAGCCAATTTGCTCAAAACTATTGTTATTAGCATACGCAGTGGCAGTAGAAACTAATAATTGATCATCCAGTAAAATACTATCCAGATTTACATAGTTCACAGGTTCAGTGGTTGTAATTAGAAGATCAACTGATTCAAAACCATTATTACTATTGGATGTTTCATCAAAGACTTGGGCACTGAAATCGGCATTATCTAAAGAACTAGCAACATGCATAACAGCAGCAAAGGTTTGGTCTTTTGGCGACATGTTAGAATAGTGAGGCTCCATAGGTTTGAGAGTATTTAAGAAAAATTGAGCGGCATCAAGTTGAGTAGTTGAATCACCATTACTATTAGAAGCAGAAGAATCAACAAAGACAGTAACTTCATCAGCAATACGATTAGAAACAGTAGCATGAGTACAAGCACTGGCACGTTCAGCAATACCGTCTGCAAGTGTTCGAGTAATGAATGGACCTCTAATGCCTTGGAAATCTTTGGCATTAGCTGCGTTATTGAATAATGTTTCTGTGACTCCAGACCGTAATATACCTGGAAAGTAAGGTGCCTTTAAATTGGTTGAAGAGGAAGGTGAACCAGGTAATCTTAATGAGCCAGGAGTATAGCGTGGTCTTGAATTACTGGATAAAGAAGATGATAATAATTGAGAAGCACGCAATGTACCTGGAGTATAAACAGGCCGAATTCTGGATGAAGACGACGATGAATCGGAAGATTCTACAGAACCAAAAATAGCATTAGCTTGTTTTTCGAATAAAAAAGATGTCGAATCAGCAGCTTTAGCTGTACTAGGATAGTTTTGATGTTGTGTCTTAAATTTAGAAGGTACCAGGCCAGCAAACGGTAATGTGTCTAAAGAGTCGAGGGCTTGAATCTTGGATTTAGAAGGCTGAGGATCATTTTGAATAGTTGGTTTTGGGTTTTGAACATTAGATGACATTTGCTTTTGCATAGGCTTCTTACCATCTGCTTTTGTTTGACCAGAAAAATCGTTGATGGATCTCTTCATAGTCAAAAAGCGGGAAAGCTTTTCATAGGACTTAATTGGCTTAGTATGGGCATATACAGGGGACACTTTGGAGGGTAATGTAAGTTTGCCAGAGTTACTGGTATAGAAATAATTATCTTCAAAAAATTTGTAAGGAGGTAAATGTGAACTGCTAAGAGAATCAGAAGTTTGAACAGGAGATGAATTTTTTCTTTGATCAGCAGAAATTTTAATGGCTTTCTTTTGAGCAGCAAGACGACCGAGCTTTTCACAGAAATTAACTGATGTAAATGTGATGTACTTAGAATCAACTTCTGGGTCAGGAGCGTCACTAACGTTGGAGTTAGTAGCATTGAAAAACTTAACTTTAAAATCAGAGCTCTTGCTAGAAGAACCATACGAAGCACTAAGAAGGGAGCTATATGTTTGATCAGAAGAAGGATCTTTCTTTTGCATTGCTGTGGACTTTTCTCTTTCGAACTTTTCTTTCTCTCGGTCAGCAAACTCATTAATACTTGGCTGTATAGAAGAAAAGTAGCCAAGTTCTTCACAAATGTTAGTTGGCGTAACACTATTAAATTTAGGATTAACTATTGGAAATTGAATGCCGCTGGAGCTACTAACGTTAGAGCTGCCATTGCTGGAAGAGAAAGATTCAAGATTAAAATTCCTACTATGAGAAATACATGAAGCACCAGGAGGAGGACAAGAAGATCGATTAGGAGACGGATCTACATCATTGTTATTAGATTGATTGTTTGAAAATTCTGGAAATTTTGAAGAAAGAGCAATGCTGGGTGGAATAAATGAAAGGTCTAAAATGTCTGAAAAAACAGAAGAGTTAAAATCACTACCAGTAGTTTTATCGGTAGTATTATTTTGATTAGAATATTCAGAATTATCAGCGGCTTTCTTATTATCATTGCTCTGGTTAAATAGTTCAGAACTGCTAGAATCCTTATTATTGCCTTTTTTTTATTAGGTAATGGAGAACTACCAGCAGCCTTATTCAAATCATTGTTTTGATCAGACGGTTCAGAGCTTTCAGTAAAAGGGGCAAAAAGGCCACCAAAATCTAATGTACTATCATAGTCATCAACATTACTTTGTACATTTTCTGAGGGATCTTCAGAAGTATGAATAGACGAGGAGAAAACATCACCACTTTGAGAATTTTGCATGTAAGAGAGAAAATAAGCAAGAGGAGCTCCAGTAGGCCCATAATAAACTTCGAGTACCTCTTGTGCTGTCAAATTATGCCCAGCTGTGTTAGTGAGATTAAAATAAGAAAGTTCAGAACTGGAAGAGGAAGAAATTTTTGGAATTGAGACTAATGCTTTTTTGTTTAAGATGCCATCATCTTGTAAAGTTGAAGCGTGCAATTTGGTTTCTAGTAGACTATCTTGAAGATCCACAATATTACCTAGTATAGAGTTACTGCTACTAGCATCCTTAAAAAAATATGTCTCAATAGAGTGATAAATCGACAAAGTAATTTTGAGGAGACACGGATAGAAAATAAGAAAAACTAAGATTACGTAAAGGCAAAAATAGTTCATGTTTGCAGTTCCGTCAATGCTAGGAAATCTGCCTAACGTTAACTTATGTTCAATCAATAGATCTGTAACCAAGGGACTCTTTGTCGAGTATTTTGTTGGTGAAGCACTATCGTACGAGTAAGACATTGAGGAAATCAATTTCTCACTTGGCTTTCCTGGAACAGAGAAATCAATGCTATCAGTTTGGCAATTACTAACTTTAAAACGTATATGTAAGCTAATATCAATTATAGTACATATTTTTAAATAATAAACATACCATTCAAATTGTTCAATTGATAATAAATAGATTTGACAAAGTCCTTAGCTAAGACCATGATAAACATAAAGTTAGAGGTGATCTCTTCCGTCATATCATTGGGGTAGCATTTTTGATCAACTAAGAAATATACTTATGAATGTGCATATTGGTATCATGCAGAATACTTGCATACATTTAATACTTATAAATTCCCTTCATATAAAGCAATCCCCTGATACCATCATCTTTAGGTTCAAATAAAAAATCCAAGATGGTAAAGATGACCATACAGAGTGAGATGTGTAAAGACGTTATCATATTGTCGAAAAAAATAAAGAAAACATTGAATTGATAATTTTCTTCGTCAATTTCACTTTTTATATTAAAACTTGTTTTTCTAGGGCTCTTTATCGTATAAAAAACACCTACCAAACAAAGAAAACTTGATTATACTTGGACTCGTCTTGTATCAAACACAATCAAATTTGGTTGTAAACTTGTGTATTTTCTAAGCAACATTTTATTGGATTTTAATATAGCCTTAAAAATGAAGAGAAATTTTTCAAAATATATAACATACAAATGTGTAACAATCTTATTCAATTATACTATATACACCTAGTAGACAATTCAAGTAACTATTAACTCATTAACATTCTTGCATAAATATTGATTTCCCCGCACCATCAAGTTTTGTGGTAATAATAACGTTTTCTATACTGTAAAGCATGACACGGAGCTTTTCCACAGTAACAATGTGGATACTCTATTCCTACAATTAGACAACAAATCAATTTATGCTAAAAGTGTAATACTCTAGATGCTGTTGTTATAATTGAAATATATGTTAAACTTTCAGCCTATTCGCATTAATGTTTATTGATTTTCAGCACTTTTTCAACTATTTTCTTTTCTTTTTAAGCAGAGAGGAAGAGAGATTTTTTAAAGAGCATGTGCTTAAATCCTTCAAAAACAATGAATAGCTAATGAAATCAAGATATACTGTTTATATACTTATTACACACTAAGTGCAATTTTAAAATTTTTCAAAGAATGCCTGAAACACTGCATACAAAACATTTTAAAACAGTGCATTCTTCATTCCCTCATTTTCACAGGGCAGCTAATGTAAATGCGATTTTGTAGATCAACATTAGGTGTGCCTAACACTACAACAGGAATTCATTTTGATTTATATTTGGCGAAACTTGGTAACCTTACCGATTTTGTTATGCGTAAATTGCTATGTCCAGGTACATCATAGGTCTCACATCCAAGGTCTCAGTCTATAATTAGTGTTATAGTAGATCAATACAGATGCATTGATGTATATCATAATCTTAGATAGTAAAACACTCGTAATAATTATAATGAGTGTGTATAAATACATTCAAAGAATGCGTCGTTAATAAAAATGTAATATTTTGGCAAGATTATTTTTATAGGTTCTTTTGACATTTCATCTTTTTAATCTACCTACAACACTTTTATTACACACTTTTTTTTTTTTACTTATTTAACTTATGTAAAATGAGCAGCATTATCAACAAACTACTGGTACTGATACTAAAGATTGTCAGTAACCTATGGGTAGCGCCAACAACAATCAATCTGTACCTTCTTAATATGGATATTGAATTGGGAACATTTTTGTCTTCGGGACAAAGTGTCAATGTATTGAGCATTGATGATGCTCCGCATTCTGAAGATAGTGCCTGTAGCGAAGACGCTCGCATTACGAGAGAATTGGGCGAGGACGCTTTTCCTCATTACTATGATGACACTATTAAGACTGATAGTGAATTTGATATTCAATTTGTTGAAAATGAATTCTTTCCTTGGACGAAGAACACCATCAAGTCAAGTTGTCACGTGAAATCAAACAACTACGAGTTTATTTGTATAAGGCAACCGCATTATCAATCAAGCATATTGCTTGATTTAGCGAAAGGTAAACATAAAAAGTTATTCAAATGACAAAGTAGCGCCGTTTTATTATAAGCTTATAGAGAGGGTTTATATACTGATTGCATAAGTGTATTAAATGTCAATGATATTATAATTAGAATTAACATGTGGATATTGTGTGAGTATAATAGAATCATGTTTCTATGGCTCCATAGTAGCATGATGATAAGCGCATGGAATGCAACATTGTATGATTTGCGTGTCAAATATCATGGTTTGGCAAATGGCCCAAACTGGTAATCCGATAATTCCTAATTCTGATAGAAGATCAAATGCAAATAAAGCATTTGAATTAAAAAGCTATTTCACTACCTTGTTTCAATTTACAATAGGTTGTTCTATTCGTAACTACTATATTTTCTGATTTAAACATTCCCTACACACCATTGAATTGCAAAAAATAACAATTTCGACAAATTTTCTCTTAAATTTCATAAATCTCAGGCGTTGCGGTAATTTAAAATAAAAAGTTTCTGATGATGAAAAATTGATAAAAACAATCTTAAATTTTTAAAATGCAAATTTAACGTCGAAAGTGTATAGTAACCTGACTAGCTTTATTAAATAACCCCAACATGAAATTTAATTTTACATTTAGTTATATATTTATTGGAACAATTTATCACCAAAATTTTTGCAAAAAAAGCAAAAACATAAAAATCAGTAAAAACTGATTTTAAAAATACTTTTATATTAATATTGTAAAGTTAGTGCTACAGTCAAATAGAGCAAAAAATTACCTATTATTTGGGACATTATTTGTCACTTTAGCGCTATTTTTCATAGAGTTATTAGCTTTCTTCGAAAAAGTCAAATTTTGGACGAGGGTATACAAGGGCAAATTCATGATTTTTTTTAAATCAGTTTTACGGGAAAATATAATAAAACTAAATGAAAGAACCATTTTTGGCTAATAAAGTATGTGCTTAAGCGGTCTCTATCTCGAGTTACAGTCCATCGAAGTTGCGTTTTTGTATGCTTTTAATGGAGATAGCTTTATAAATAGCGTATGAGTTTAATCGGGGGGTTTTTGCTAGATTTATTTTCCTTCTTTATATATCTGTTTTGAAATATTAATTTTTGAGATTACTTCAAAATTGAAAAAGTTATCAACTGAAAAGCAGATTTTGGGGCGATTTTCTTAGTATTTTAAGATATTGTCCGCATAAATCGGTGTTTGATAATTTAGGTGCCATAATTCAAGCTCGATATGTAGAAAATCTACTTTTTAAAGGGATTTTTTTTGGTACAATCTTTACAGCAACTTTCTAAACATTATCCTAACATACACACTGGGTTTTTGCTTATTCAGCGAAGGTTTAGCATTGGTCATTGGATTCTTAAAATGTTTTAAACGCTTTAGATTGCGAGCTTACTGTGGAAAGTAGCCGTGAATTGAGTTCACGTTTAAGATTATTAACTTCTTTCTTTCAAATTTGCTCCGCTTTTCAATTTTGACAGCAACGCATAATAAATTGAGAGATGCACCTGATATTACCAAAATAGGGAAGCCAGAACATATTAAGTTAATGAAGCAATTGCAAGAATCATTAGCCAGCTCCGCAGTGTTGAATGTGCCTAACTTATATAATCCTATCTGTGATGTAACAGATAGTTCTGCTTAGTCAATTGGCGCTGCAATGTATCAAGCTATTGGTAACAAAATAGAATATCTTGGTTTTATTGCACGCAGTTTAAGTCCATCAGAGCGAAGATGGGGAAGTTCAAACGGTAATTATTTAGCTGCCATTGTCAATGCATTTAAAAAATTTCATCAATGATGGTTATATGGAACAAGGTTCTATTTTGTGGACAATCGTGGAATTTTATCTTTATATTCACAACCAAAATTAAATTAAATGGCAAAAAACTATTATGATACAATTCTTGTAATGGATTTCGATGATGTTACCATTTGTGGTGGCATTTACAATATCTTGGCTGATACCTTATCGAGTCTTTTCTGGATATACAGTATAGCTGGTAAAGAGTGATAATAAGAAGTGTTTATTAAAAAAATTGTGTTAATAAAAAGAACCTGATTAAAACCAAGATATTAATACAAAAGCTGAAAGAAAGAGAAAGCATGTAGCAGACAGTAATATGATAGAAGAAAAGAAAAAGAAGAAATTACATGTTGCCAATAAGGAGAAAGATAGTCTCAAAAAAGATGTACATGATGAAATTATTTCAGGTAATATTTCCTTTATATCTCCGGATTACCAAAAGTAATCATTCCAAAGAAAGCCTCTGATCGTTTTAATAACACTATTTGATGACGACATATACAAAGAAATTTGTTGTATTATTTCATCAAGTATCATATAATTTATCACCTTCTATAAACAATCAATAAATCATACAATCGATTGGTTACTATTTAGAACAGGAAAGAACAAGTCTGGAAGTCGGATATAAGAAACACCTAGTTTATTATTTCTCAATTAATTAACCGAAAGGATCGGACCACTCAAATCGTGGTGACACCATACTCTTTAACCTCAGCTGCTAATCACTAAAGTAGCTATCAAGAAATATCAAATCACAATCCAGGTACAACAAGAAGCGCAGCATTGAAACAAGACAGCTCACAATCTCTGCAAGCACGGCTTAATTATGATTGATTAACATCAATGCATAAATTTCTCTCAAACAGATCTAATAGTTCAATGCCGCTCTTAATTGTATCTCAGGAACTCAGTGCTGTATCGTTATAAAAGACAATAGTACTTTTATACTTTTATATCTGAATATAACCTTATTATCTTGTTCTTATTGTATGATCAAAGAACTAATTGATTACACAATCTTTTAATTGTACTCTTTTTTAAGTATATATAACCGCAAATCCAATTATTATACAGCGATAGAGGTACTCCACTCAACTAGGAATACTTGGTTAGATGGAAGAATTTCACAAAAAATTATGATTCATTGGAACCACCAAAATTATATTGTTTGATTTTTCCAATATTATTAAACATTATTAGGCGGAGAATAGATGCTAATGAACATTATAAAGGTAAAGAAAATCAGCTAACACCTAAATCAGTTAATACAAGAAAAATTGCTACACGCGAAAAAAAAAATCAATAAAAAGCGTGAAAGATTATTAGCAAAAGATGTTATCTATTGTGGTTAAGGCACATCATGATCTCTGTTTCATCTGATAACAAATAAAAAGAGAAACTCAATATGGAATAAACAATTACCGATATAGAAATTTAAATTACCACTGATATAAAACCACTATAAATAATACAGATAGAGTTAAGCAATAGACTAAATTATATAGAAAATATACAACGAACAAACAGGTGTATAGATCATTATTTGTGCTAGGCAAATAATATTGAAATTAGAATAGAATGAAATGTATATAAAGAAGAACACTTGGTGCAGTAAGAGAGTTCTTCAGTTTTTTTTATTAGATAATAAAGGAAACAATATTCTAGTTGACTTATTATCGCTTTATAATTTTTTTTAATTAGTTCTTACTATCAAATCAACTAATTCACATCTATATTACTAAATGCTAAAAAATAAAGGCTACATCTTTTCCTATTAACATGATCTTTTTATTCCATTGGGGGGGTTTTTTTTTTGGAATGTAAGATTTTTAATGGTTAATTTTAAACATTTAATTTAAAAATTATAGTAATGTAAAACAAGATTAATCAACAAAGAGCACATTATTATATATTGTACTTAAATTTTCAAAAAATTGAATTTCCGTAGCTTTCAAACTTCAATGTCAAAAACTTGTTCTTTTTTCTATAACTAACCTTATACTAACTATTTTTTATACACACCCTAAACGCTGTTAAATAGATATGAGTTAGTTATGCTATGCTACTTATCTCTAGATTTATTTTATGCCTCACGAAAGCTTCAAAAGTACGTAAAATTCACTGCTTTTTTCTTAAAAACCGAGTCTCACTTTTCGTCCCTAATTTACTTTTTTTTTCTACAGATTAACGTCTAGAAAAAATTATATGCCAAGGTACCTGAGATGTCCAACTTCAATCCAAAAACAAGTATCCAAAAATATCCTATTTTTTGCAGTTGGTATAACGTTTTTCATTGCTAATGTTTCAGATTTTACACGTATTTTACTAATAAAAATTATAAACTTTGAGCTCTCATATCTCCACGAAAAATTAAGCTATGCTAGTACTTTTAGATAATAAAAGTTACTTGTTTTAAGGCTCTTTACAATATATTTAAGTATAAAAAAATTCTGAACACTTTTTTTTTTTTTCTTTTTTTGACATTTTTTGTAGTAGATTTAAAATATTTATCAAACTGAGCAGCAGTTATTTTTTGTGCATTTTATAGAACGTATCAATCTCTGTCAGATCCATTTTAGGGTTTTTAAAAATATTAACTTTTCGTCGAGATATCCTCAAAAATGTGTAAATAAAGAATATCCTCGATTTTGCTTCCCAAAAAGACGAGTATACCCTCGTTTTGAATTTTGGATTTGAAAAAAAATTGACAAAAATCCTGTTTTCTCCATGAAAAATGTAGCTAAAAGACTCGTCAATAGCTTGTTTGATAGATAATTTTTTTACACATTATTTTAAGTGTTTAATTTTGAAACATGTTTATAAAAAGCAGCTTGTA
Organism: Mucor plumbeus; assembly: GCA_016758945.1. Taxonomy (NCBI): domain Eukaryota; kingdom Fungi; phylum Mucoromycota; class Mucoromycetes; order Mucorales; family Mucoraceae; genus Mucor; species Mucor plumbeus. Next base: position 21,119 of record JAEPRC010000159.1, read on the forward strand.
TCTTCAAAAAATCTCTAAAATTTTAATTGTATTTTACGCAAAATTTAATGTGAAACATTTACTCCAATTTTATTTAGTCAAATGTAGAATTTTAAGCTGTACAAAAACTATTTAATACGCTTTCTTAGCTTATTTTGCAATTCACGAGCTATTGAACGATTTTGTTTTTTGAATCATTTTTGGATCATTTTTGGATCAATTTGTCAAATCAATTTTGGAACTCAGTCAGCATAAGTTTAAGCTGTAATGTGGGCTATTATTTTGATTATCTCAACGAAAAATCAATATTTTTTGATGAAACAAAAACGGTAGAGTAGCTCTTAATAGGATCTAACGTGTGGCTACAGAAATTAGCATCTTAATTGTGGGGCTCAATTTTTTTCAATCAATTTTAAATCAGTTGGGTCAATGATGAGCCAGCGCGCCTATATTTTGGTATTAACTACTCTATTTTGGACAATATATCAATGGCTTGTAGAGGAGAGATACATGCATGTTAAAGGTTTGATATGATTAGACCCGATATTGTTGGGCGAAAAAACCCGAAAACTATCTAAAATCTACTTTTTACGACTGTAAAAAAACTCATATCTCGCCAAATATCAACCCAAATAAACTGCCACTTTATATAAACGTTTCTGTAGTTATGTACTACATTTATCTTTAATATCAACTTTTGTGAGCCATTGTGTATTCGGTAAACTTGAACAATAGGTTGGTTACCTGTTACTTTTACCTACTATGGTTAGTAAACTCGCCAGCTCTCACCGAATATAAATCCATATGAGCTTTCATTGCAGTGGTAGGTACTTTTAGTGTTTTTATGTAGAATCAAAGTCATTTTAGTCTCCCTGGGTTGCTATGGGAATGAGAAAATACAAACGTGTACTTGTTTCACATCATATTTTGCGTGCAGTGCTTAGTGCTTCATATTTTTTTAGAAACTTTTAAAAATTAAATAATGGTTTAAAATTAAATTCTGAGGTTTTACTTGATGCGCAATAATAATATAAATAAAATATCCGAATTTCATCAGCCATCCGTTATTTTTGAAAGATTAAAACAAATGCTTTTAAAAAAAGTTTTCTTTCTCTGCTTAAAAATATAAACTAAAAAAAAAAAGACCTTGAAAACAATGAATATTACTCCAAATAAACGATAAGTTTTAAAATATATACTACAGCTTTAACTGAACAACATTGCCGTTTATTTTATTTTTTCACATTATGTCAAGCAGCTTATACATAAATTAAAACTACAGCAAGCTACAAGAGCTTTAACTATCTTTTATAACATAATTTGTATGTTGATGTGGGGTGTTGCTATGTCAAGTTACTTTATAGACCTCACATCCAAGGCCTTAGTCTATAATTGGTGTTGTAGTAGATCAATTCAGATGCATTGATTTACATCATATTTTTAGATACTAAAACACTCGTAATAGTTACAATAACTGTGTATAAATGCATCCAAAAAAGGATGCATCACTAATAAAAATGTAATACTTTGGTAAAATTATTTTTATGAATCCTTTTGGCATTTCATAAATAACAGCAGACAAATAATTTGTTGTTCAAATTTACCGAATGCTGAATAACTCACAGAAGCTAATATCATAAATGCACGTAGTAGTTATACTGATGTCCATTTAGAGTGATGGCTTATCTGGAATCTGGATCAATATTAATACAGACTGAATTTTAGTTGTTTTCAATAAGAGTGTGCAGCAAGATATAGTTGCACTTTGATGATAATTTTCTCAACTCACAGTAAACTGTGGGAGATGCCCTCAATATTACAGTGCCAGAAATGTGCACCTACTTCTACTTTTATATAGAATTTAGAGTCATTTGCGTTGAAATTTGGCGAAATAGGGTTTTTGTTATTATTTTTTTGCAGTCGTAAAAAGTATATTTTTGGTAGATTTTTTTTGCTCAGTATGGATCTGATCATGTCAAATATTTAGTGAGAAAATATCTTCCATTTATGGACCATTGATATTTTATTGAAAATAGAAGAGTTAATACCAGAATATAATCGGTATTATACTGTCTCAACGTTGGCCAAACTGACCTGGGTTTGACTGAAAAGAATTGAGTATCTAAATTGAGTTGCTACGATTTGGTAACCACAAGATAAATCGTATTTGAAGCTACTCTACTGTTTTTGTTTCTTCATAAAATATCAGTTTTTAGTTGAGATAATCAAGATGAAATTTTACATTACAGTTTAAAACCTAACATAACAGAGCTAGAAAATCGATTTGATAAATTGATCAAAAAATGATTAAAAAAGTAAAATTATCTCATAGTTCATGAACTGCAAAGTAAGTTGAGCTAGTGTGCCAAATAATTTTTATACAGTTTTAAATCCTACATTTGTCAAAACAAATTTTTAACAAATATTTCATATTGAATTTTGTACAAAATGCAACGGAAAATTTAAAGGTTTTTTAAAGATATAAACCACTTCATATAAATATATTTTAAGTTTAAGTAATTGATAAAATGCCCAACAAAATCATCTATCAATTGAGCTATTGATGAACTTTTTAACTAGATTTTTCGTAGAGAAGATAATAAGAGTTTTGCCAATTTTTTTGAAGCAAATCCGAGGATATTCTGTTTTATATATTTTTGAGGATATCTCTACGAAAAAGCACTTTTTTGAAAAAAAAAAAAAAAACTAAAATAGACCTAATAGAGCTCTTCGAGATCTATAACAGAAGTAAACAGCAACTGCTGCTCAATTTGACGGGTATTCCGAAAGCTACTATAAAAAATATCAAAAAAGGAAAAAAAAAAAAGTACCCAGAATTTTTCATACTTGAATATGATATAAAGAGCTTTAAAACAAGTATGTTTAATAATATCAAACAGTGTTGGCATAGCTTAATTTTTTGTAGAGATATGAGAGCTGAAAGTTTTGAATTTTTAATAGTAAATACGTGTAAAACCTGAAACATTAGCAATAAAAAACGTTATACCAACAGCAAAAAATAGGATATTTTTGGATACTTGTTTTTGGATTAAAGTTGAGCATCTCATATACATTGGTATATAATTTTTTTTGGGGATATTTAGTGTAAAAAAAAAAGTACGTAAATGATAAAAAGTAAGATGTGAAAGTCAGTTTCTATAAAAAGGCAGCGAATTTTATTTATTTTTGTTGAGACTTTCGTGAGATATAAAATAAGCCTAGGAATAGGTAGTATAATGTGAACAATCTACATTTATTCAGCAGTGTCAAAGGAGTGTTTTAAAAATATTAGGATGTGGTTAATCATAAAAAAGAGAACATTCTCCAGTTTTGAAAATTCAAAATTTACTCGAGTGGGTACCTACAAAAAAAAAATATCTAAATTCATTTTAAATTATGGAATATAACTTTTTCTGAGTTATCAGTGGAAGTAAATAAAATTCGTTAATTATAGAGTGCAGCAAAACCAGAGAAGATGTAATATTATAAAGTGAATACGCTTTTCGTCATTAATTAATTAGAAATGAAAGCAATTAAATGTTATCGAGCGTAACTGTTAAGCTTCTACAATAGATATACATATAACTATCAGAACCTATAGTTATCCAAACATCGCTTGTCATTTATTGACAAAAAGTCGTAGATTTGACCTTTTTTAGACCTGTTTCTTTTCAGGCTTGAGTTTCTGGTTGGTGGCATCGAAATTATTTACCTTTCAAATGTTCATAAGCTACACCAGATTACCTTGAGTATGTTTTAGTAAATTACCAATTAACGAATATAAATTATTATTTTGCCATATGTCAAAAAATAATTATACTTAATGCAAAAGATGATGGGAGGGATTTATTATTATTTAACAAATGTAATGAAACGAAATAGAATGATATATATATATATATATATATATTATTAGTTTTTTCTAGCAAAAAGGGCGGCATTGCGGCCAGCAGTTCTACCAAATACAACACATTCCAAAAGAGAATTACCGGCCAAACGATTATGGCCATGAACACCGCCAGTAACTTCACCAGCACCATATAAACCAGGAATAACAGTGTTATCTTCAGCTAAAATAGAAGCATCTAAATTCATATTGAGACCGCCCATAGTGTAATGTACAACAGGTGTAATGAGACCGATCCAATAAGTAGTAGGACCAGAAAGAGGCCCAGGGAAGAAGGTCTTACCAGTACTATCAGGTTTTTCTTGTCCAACATGAGCATCATAATTTTTAAATTCTTGCTCTAATTGTTTTGTATCAACATCTAAAACCTTGGCTAAATTCTCAAGACCTTCAGCTTGAGAGAAAAAGCCCTTGGAGGCATAGAAACCCAATGTGCTCTTACCAAAACCTTCAACAGCTTCATCAGTCAACACCATATAAGCAGAAGCATACTTTTCGGGCAACTTCTTACTCATCAAGCTATTGGGACGAGAGTGAACAGTTCCAGATTGACGATATATAGCAGCAGTAACTTGATCACGTAATGTAAGCTCATCTGTGAAGCGCTTACCCTCACCATTCAAAAGAACACCACCATAAGCACGAAGAGCTTCTGGCGCCAAAAATTTAGTAGGTGCGGTAGGGTTACCGAGATCAACAAAACCAGTAGGATGAACTTGAACTTGATCCTGCATTTGTCATCCAAAAAAATTAGTATTATCAGATTGATGTAAAATGAAACATCTAATTACCATATCTCTCATACCGGCTCCGACAGCCAAACCGAGACGAACGCCTTCACCAGCAGCCCAAGGGCCATTTGTAGTAGCAGTATCAACCAATTGAGGAGCAAATTCGCTCAATAAAGTGTTTTGGCCATCAGGTAATTGTTTACCAGTTTGTCCAGCAAAACCACCGCTTGCCAAAATGACAGCATTTGCTTTAATAGTTTCCTTTAATTCTTGTTCTGTCTCGGGGTCCTTCTTTACAATTTCAACACCCACAACAGCATTATTTTCAGTCAATAAATTTATAACTCGGGAATTTGTAATAATTTGAGCTTCAGAATCATCAAAAGAAGTGAAACGCTTTTTGAGAGTATCAATTAATTTCCATCCAACGGGTACAGGACGACCATTTTGAGCAGGACAACGATGAGTACGACCATGAGAATGGCCACCACAACGAGAAACAACAGATAAATCCAAAGAAGGTACACCATCTACTTGACTTTCCTTGATCAACCAATCAAGAGCAGGTCTACTCTCATCAACTAACTTTGTAACGAGATCTTCACGACTGATTCCAGCACCAGATTTGAGAGTATCTTGAATAAAAGCTTCACGAGAATCCTTGTTTAATGGCTCAATGGCATTAATACCAGAAGTAGCCTTCATAGAATTACCACCAATATTTTTCTCCTTATCAATCAAGATGATCTTGGTATTGCCTTGATTATGAGCCTCAACAGCGGCTGTAAGACCAGCTAAACCACTACCAACGACGATTACAGATTTTTGTTCAATATTAGGCATATTTGTTGGATTTGAAGATGAAATGAATCTATTATACAGATAATAAATGACAAAAATTAATAAAAAATTTGTTAATAATTTCATTACAAAAGGGAGAAAGAGTAAAAAAAAAAATATATATATATATAATTTATAATATGTAAAACATTTTCGGGTTTAGGCGTTTAGGTTTTGAGACATATTGGAATGGCATGATTTTTTTTTTTTGATTAATTTGAATCTCATACCTATAATTGAATATTTGCGATTTCCAGCGATTGGATTTCTGTAGTTGATGTATTAAGATTTTTTGGATTGGTTTGTGATTCTTCAAAAATAATGGAATTGATGGTATTAGATGTCTAGTCAGTGATTGTAAAGAATTCATTTTTTTTGTATGTATTAGTAATACAATACTAATAATAGGAAATTGACCAACTGAAAGAAGAGTAAAAAAAGCAGGTTTTACTAAAATGTTCTAGCTTTATGTAAAAGAATAAATGTATCGGGATCAAACGTTCATCCAACAAAAATTAGCCTATAAATTTCTTTGCATAAAGTATTGCGTTTATTATCAAAATAAAAGTGCTAAATATCTATTATTATATTATTATTAAAAAGTAATTTGTTTAGATCTTCATCCATTTAGCATTATATTTTTTGACAATAGCCTTGGCTTCATCAATATGACCATTTTCAACTAAAATCATAACAACACCACGGATGGATGATTCAAGTGCAGCGGAAATCCAGGCATGTTTAATATCGGTATGTTCACCTACAAAGACAAGACCATTATCCATCTTGAAATAAGAAGGCATGTAAAGTTTATGCTGACCAGGCTCAGCGTTTGCCCAAGATCCAGATTGGAAAGGATCCAAAATCCAACAGCGACGATCATATTTACCAGTATAGTATTTCTTGACCAAATCACCATGAAGTTCAGCGAAATCTTCAATAATACGAGAAACATGTTGATCTTCAGTCATAGAAGCAAATCGAAGACCCTTGTCACCACTAGCATAACTAGCTAAAACTACACCAGGACCCTTAGTACCAATGTTATTAGCAGGATAACAGATTGTGCCTGATAACAAATCAGTGCTATCACAACCACCTTGAATAGGGCGATCCAATTTCTCCCAGAAACGTTCCTTAAATTCAAGAGCAACCTTACAAGCTTGACTATAGCCAAGGTTTTGAATTGCTTGATTCAAAGTATAATCAAGTTTAGGAAGATGCCAATTACGGACAATTGTGAATGGAGCTGCAACAATGACATTATCGTATTCCTTTGACTTGTATTTGGTATCATAAGGAGACTTCTTCCATTGTACAGAGACCTTTTTGCCATCAAATTCTAATTTACTGACACTAATACCATAGGTAACCTTTTTACCGAGAACGGGGCCAAATGCTTGAGGGATACGGTTTAAGCCACCTTGAACAGTTTTCCAATTAGTAGCCTCACTAAAAGTAAATGTATCATACATGTCTCCCCAGATTTGACCAGAACTCAAACCAGTAACATAATCAGTTGCATTCAAACTTAATCCCATCTTGTTATGCAACCATCCCCATTCAGACCAATCATCATAACCTTCATTCAATGCCTTTTCATGAGCAGCGTAAAGATCAGCACCCATTAACTTAAACCAATCATCAGTATAAAATTCTGAAGTTGCGTTGTTGGTAAGGGAAGATAAATCAGAAGTATCTGCACCCTTGGGTACAATAGAAGAGTTGGATTGAACTTCACCGACAGTAGGGATTCTGCCATCTGGAAGACGGAAACCTTGGCGGTAATACAAGTTGCTATGTATGAGAAGTAAAGATTTAGTTTGAAATTACAAAAATGAAATTTGGGTAATTTTTTTCACTTACTTTGCACGGCTTTGATACCATTTGATAAATTCAATCTTGTAAGATTTGTCATTAATTGCATTCAATTCATCGGCCAGTTGAAAGACAATTTGATGATCAGTAATAGGAAGAGTCTTTCCTTTATATTCAAATTCAATAGGGAAACGCATAGGTCCCATTTCTTGATAAGCAATATCGGATTTCCCAAAATATGCTGTATGAACACGACTAGAGTAGAGATTAGTACCATTGATAATGATTAGAAATAAACAGTAAACTTACCCTCCAAGTCTATCGTTAGCTTCCAAAATCTCATAGTTATGGAAACCAGCTTGATCCAAGAGATATCCACTGAATAAACCAGACATGCCAGCACCAACAATACCAATTTCTTTTCTAGATGTTAGTTTTTAATCTTTAGCGTTATCTAAATCTACTTACTTTTGTTTTTGCTAGAAGCATGAGCACGTTTAGATACTTTTTTGTTCTTGTGATAATCAACAGCATCAAAATACATGTCAGATAATTCAGGATGACCACGCTTGGAAAATTTTTTGGAGATGTTATAAGGTTCGCTTTGAGCAATGATACTCCCAGAGGAATCCTTTACAAAGACACAACCAGGCTGGGCGTCTACAGGTACATGCCAAGCAAATTTTTCAGGTTGAAAATCAGCAGAAACATCAACTTGATCAATTTCATGCGCAATTGATCCATCTTCACAAGAGCCATAAGACAAAGTAATAATACCATCAATAGTTTGTGAACCGTAATCAAGGTAAACATTAGTTAAAGAATCAGTTTCAAGTGTAGTTTTAACCAAAACCTTGGCATCAGTAGAAGATACAGGTGCTGCAAGAGCTTGTAAGGCTGCAGTGGCCAATAAAAAGAGAGATGTTTTCATATTTGATGAAAGAATAATGTATTAAGTTTATTTTGAAAGAGAAAGTATGATTAACAGCTCCCTATTTATATGAAGAAATTTTTGATTTTCTCTTTCTTATCAATTCATTATTTTATCAAACTGTTAAAACTTCTTTAGACGCAACAAAACCAAAGCTGGCAATTGACGATATACAACGGGTTTGTAGAATTTCCTATCACTGTCGAGATAGGACGATATAGACTATCTTTTGTCCAACATGAACATAAATTAATTTCTTTAGGAATCAACTTTTTCTATATTTATTATAAATAAATGGAATTGACATGGATACAAATTCTGTATCAAGTTTTATAGTGTTATATAGCATATGTTTAAACTGTTATTCATATTTAAAGCTTTTCAATAAAAGAGAAGGTGCGAATTACCAGGAATTAAACACTTTTATGCAATTGCTCCGAGCGATCGGCTGTTACACCAAGTAGCTTACTTATTGAGATTTATTGGGTTGAATAGTCGAAATAAGATGGATATGCATTTACCCCACTTTTGCAATCGACAATTTCAAGATTCTATATTTTTTATGTCTTTGCTGTAACTCACCTTAAAGCAAGCGAATACATCACATCATAAACTTTTACCATTTTTCAGTATTTCAAAATATCAAATGTAAAATTATACAATTGTAAATGCATAAAGGTTAAAATCCTGAGTTAAATCATATCTAGAAAATTTGCACTCAAAAATCGAATTAGATCGAAATGATAGGAGATAGGCAATTAATACCGTGCAATAGATTCAAACATTGTACATGTTTTTTTTTTAGAATTTGTATTGTCTAGCTGAATAATCTTGTGTGCTTAACATTCAATCTTTTTTTCTAGATAGCTTGTTATTTTTTTTCGAAATTGTTTTAAAAACATTTGTTACACAACTAACTTTAATTTGTGAACAATCTAAGTTATTGATAAGTTGATAGATACATAGCTCGAATATTGCCCTTGTCTCACAAGATACATGAAATGTTGTATTGGAGGAATTTAAAAACAGAGGACGATGATGTTGGATACATGAGTTCGCATAAAATTATTAAACAAGGAGCCTATTTTCCTAGTCATTCACATATAACTTCTTGCATTATCCTCAAAATATCTAGTTAGTCATATATATACAGATGATCTTTGTCTTCCATGTATCATATAATTATCTCAAGATATGATACCCACTCAATTTAGTTGCAGTTTATTTCAGTGGGTCTGATAAGATACCATAATTCAAGAATAAATTTGTACAGTTTTTCCCAGGTCCATTATTTAAGGTTATTTGTGTATCATAAATTATCAATTCAAGGATGTTAAATATATTTTAAGAATTTGCAAAAACTGTAAAAGTATTGATTATTATACGATTTGATCATTAAAGATATATATTAGATATTGTCAATTGATTCATTTTATCTGATTAAGTCAACACAATCATACGAATTAATGCGTCATACAAATGTTACACATACATTCAAACTGAAAACAGGATTTGTGTTCATTTTGATTAGAAGCTTTCATTTCTCTAATAAACATTGGCGGGGAGAATTGTTCCGAAAACCACTATCAATGCACAATCTTGTGAATAATTTTTTCTGTTTTTATTTATATATCAAGTATACTTCTGAGTGAAAATGCGTAAAAATATACAACTATTCATCGTGGCTGTTTCAGTTGGAAAGCCAAAAATATGCAAAAAAGAAAAATAATAAACTTTGGGAATATTAAGGCCTACAATTTTGCAAAAATATGTCAGTTTCTTTCATTCAAATCTTTAGATGCAATTCCTTAAAATTTATCCAAAATCCTAAAAATGTTCTTTTTGATAGCCCTGATTTAGAAGACATATGTGTACGCCTAGAAAGACAATCAATTTATGTATCTTTGTGCCAATATATGCAGTCAAATACACTGAAAACGTCTAAAATCGACTTATCAAAAAAGCAAATAGCTATTGACACAGGCTATATATTACATGCAAAAGCATACCAAATGATTCCTCTTGGTTGTTAGATATACTTTAATGCATTTTAAAATTTTTTTGGATCAACATTTTTTTAATTTTTTTCTTGATTTTGCCCTTGCCATCGTAAGGAAAAAACTGCAATTTGAACAAAATTCAGTTTTCCACCTCAAAATCGAATATTTTTACAAACATGCATATTGAAACAAAATGAAGGTAAAAGTTAGTTCTTTTTTTAAGAAGCTTTAAATTTTGTTTTTTCTACCAAGTTTTTTGATATTTAAGACATAAACTAAAACTGAGGTCAAAGGATTTTGGCTGAAAATTTTAGTACAAATAAATTTATATTAAATATGTCTTCAAATAAAGCAGCTTTTTTTTACGTAAGCTTGAATTTTTTTACTTCAAGTTCAATAATCAATTTATTCAAAGTTTCCAACAAAATTCCTTTTTTTTTTGGTTCTGTGTCCGTTTTTCAAACAGAATTTTGAATCGGTGATTAAATATTTTGGAGCTTCCAAAAATATTGTTTTAAGAGATTGTTTATACAGAAAGAGTTAAATAATGTATACCTAAAGTCATCTATTGCAAAACTACACATCTATGGAGTTATTCTGTCTTTTTTTTTTACAAACAGAAATTCATTAAATTTGTCATTTAAATTCTTTTTTACGAATGTACTATTAAAATAAGAGTCTACATTTCAACTCCGATTTCCGTTTGGCATCTGTCAAGTACATCATAACCTTCAAACTAAACATTCTGTATAGCATAAACACAAGATATAAAATACATGTATATTTACGGAGAGGATTTCAAGGTGCCATAGATTCTTAAACAAAAACAAAAAAAAAAGACAAAAATCACGGATTTAACATCTCCGAAAGGTCAAATCTATACTAAAAAGTGTTCTTTTATGCATTGGATTTACAACAATTGCGCAAAAGTGAATTTATATAATAATATTAAAAATTTAAATCAATTTCTAACTAAATGACTTAATTTGTATAAACATTATAACTAAAAAATACTCTAATGTTTCAACAAAAATTTGCGAAAAAAAAAAAAAAAAAAGGTTAGGGTCACGATTAGGATGATCCAATGTTTAAAAAATATAATTCAAACATGAGGTCAATTAACAGCAAATTACTTGAATAAGTTCGATTGTTTTTGTCAAAAACATGTACAAAATCAATGCCTTGATAATTCCATAGACTGTACTAGATAAAAATTTTACTTGCTGACCGGAATTCATGTTTCTTGATTTGGGATTTCAAAATGAAAAAGTGGCTTTGATATATGAAATCAACCAATGGAAGTTAGATGTGACTACAGTAAAAGCAAGAAAAATTTTTTAAAAGTATAAAAAGATGAAAGACTCTTGCAATTGATTTTGCTCCTCCTCTAATTATTCTTCATTAAAGATGGAACACCAAGTATGTATTTTATATAATTATAAATGTCAAGTGCTTCATATACTAATTATATTTTCTATAACAGACCGAAAAGGCTTTCCAAAAGCAAGCTGGTATTTTCCAAAACTCCAAGGACTCCAAGAAGCGTAACCAACGTTGGTTCAAGGAAGTCGGTTATGGTTTCAAGACCCCCAAGGAAGCCAAGTCTGGTACCTATATCGATAAGAAGTGTCCTTTCGTCGGTGAGGTTAACATCCAAGGTCGTATTCTTACTGGTATTGTCACCTCTACCAAGATGAAGCGTACCCTCGTTGTCCGTCGTGATTATCTTCACTACATTCCCAAGTACAACCGTTATGAGAAGCGTCACAAGAACATCTCTGCTCACGTTTCCCCTGCTTTCGAAAACGCCGCTATCGAAGCGTAAGTATTCTATTTTTTTTATTCATCGCTGCTCATTTATTTCACTATTTTGTTCGTTAAGAAACAAATGATTTGCGCTTTTTTTTCCATTATGGATAAAAAAAATACAATTCTGGATTTGGGAAATATATTTCGCATTCTAGTCGGTATGAAAGTTTAAGAGGTTTACGCAAACCCACTGATATCTAATCCATTTCAGTTTCTTTACTTTCTGTTCTTTTTGTATAAGATTTTTTTTTTTTTTTTTACGCAAAGAGTTATTTTGACGGATGAGGTAGTTGGTGAGGTAGCGGCTCCACCAAGCCTTTGATTCCTTTTTACTAATCTTAACTGTTATATAGTGGTGATCTCGTTACCATCGGTCAATGTCGTCCTCTCTCCAAGACTGTTCGTTTCAACGTTCTCAAGGTCTCCAAGGCCAAGAGCGCTGCCAAGTCTTTCTCCAAGTTCTAAATTGATTTTTGAATAATAAAAAATCTTTTTGATTACTAAAAATAAAATTATCATGTCTTTAAACATGGAATAATTATTGAAAACTTTTTTTTAAATTTTTTTATTTTTGCTGGTTGATTTTTATGCTCAAAGGAACAATTTTTTTCGTATATTTTCATTTTAGAAATTTTTTAAGGAGAATATAAATCGCTTCTAATCAGACACAAGATTAATTTCCCTTTTAAAATAACCTTCAAGGGCTTTCGTAATTTTTTTTACTGACATGCAACCCCTTAAAAAATACGTACAAATCATCGCCCAAAGTTTATGATGGGCTCCTTCAAATTAACAAGCTTATTTGTTTTCTGTTACTTTTTTTCGTGAGTTGAGCATTTGATGTTTATGATTGAACCAAGTTTATCTCTTTAGCCCCTTTAGTTCTATTGTTATTTTTAATTCTCTTTTATTTTCCTCTTATTATTAATAACCCTTTATCTTTTTGAATGATAAACTCTACAATGAGTAAAGGAAGTGGTGCAATTTTAAAAGCCAGTAATGAACAGCAAACTACAACTAATCCCCGCGTTTCATACTCAACATCTTCTACTTTTACTACCACAACAACAACAACAACAACTCTTTATACTGCAGCCTTTGCCAAAGTAGACATGATATTATCATCATCATCATCTCAAACATCTTCAACATTTACCGTGCTGGCATGGTTACAAAAAGAGCTCTCTTTGTATGTAGATCTTCATCTCATGTCAATTCCTTTGGACCTGAATGAAAAAAAAGACTGGCTTGCAAAACCTATTGTGTGCCTGGCTCATCGCTATTTTCCTGATCAGTTTCTTAACCTGTCTCAACAACTTCAAGATCATTCATCAAGTTCTAAAAAAGCATTACAAGTATTTGAAGATCGCTTAAATGTTAAATATGATATTGCCGATAATGATGATGATATATCAATCTATTTAACATGTATTCAAAAAGCACTTTTGGTTATAGATGATGGTACACCAAAGGATCTAAATCTACAAAATAATAATGATTCTGCAAATTTTGATTTAACAATTGGTGTTCCTTTAACTCAATTATGGCAACAATGGACTGAAATGGCTAAGCAAGAATCGCTTAGCTCTACTTCTACGCGATCACCTTCACCTCGCATAGAGCCGATTCAAAGCCGAGATTTGGAAGATATTGAACTAATTTTACAACAAATGCAACCACAATACCAATCTTTTCAACAGGCTATTATAAACAAAACAAAAATACCTCCCGATCTTGCTATACGCATTTCGGCTATTGATGCAACCCATGCAGCTCTCTCCGCACAAATGCAGAGACCTACAATTGAATTTGCTACTACTATCGCATACATACGCAATGAATTAGAGTTCATTCAAGCTAAAATGCTAAAAACAACAACAACAGACGCAGGTATTCATGATTTGGAGGTGAGATCTACTAAAGTGGGTACCCTCATTGATAATTTAATTCGTTATGATATGGATGATGGTCAACATCAACATTATCAAGCATTGTTACACAAGTATCAGCTTATCGTGTCTTGGGTCGATGATGTTAGGGTTTGGTTTGTTGAAGCAGAGCGTATTCGTGGTTGGATTGAACAACGTATTCAAGTACTGGAAATTAAGCAATCACTAAATGCTTTAGAAGAGGTTGAATATGATTATACACCACAACAAATTGATGAATGGAATCAAGAGCACGAAATTTTACAAAAGGAAGTAGAAGCATTCGATGCTCAAGATATGACAAGGCTAAGAGCTCATGTTAAACAACTTACTTCTGCACACAAGGATTTAAGTCCTGCTGATACAACAACTATTGAAATTACTTTTACAACATTAACAACTTTAGATCGTCTTATGCATTTATTAAGACGCCATGCGTATGCACTTCAAATGTTGACTTTGCGTATGGCTTGGGAGCAATCATATCATGTAACAGTAGCTTGGGTTCGATCTGTAGCTGAACAAGTCAAGCAATTTGTCCATCAAAAGGCTAGATGGAAGGCAAATGACGATGATGCACAGGATGATAAAAACAGTATCATCAATGCACTTATCCAGTTTGAACAACAATCTGCTCATTTTGATCAAGGTCAATTCACCAATACAGTAAATTTATACCAAGATTTAGATGATGCATGTCATGTTGAATTACCTAGTCATCTGGAATCTAGACAAATTGCAATTGAAGAAGGATTTGAGGAATTGACTCATCGTATATCATTTGCAAGACAAGTAGTGGAGCAATATTTAGTAGTTACTGATTTCCTGGCAAAAGCGGATCAACTTAAAAATGAAGGAGAGGTCTTGAGACAAGAAATTCTTACTGCAGATGTTTCTGTAGTATCTACCACTGAATTGAGTGAAAAGGTGGTGTTGTTTCAAGAAAATACGGTGCGACTAGTTACAGGAGTTGCAGCTCGTGTACCCTACCCTGAGGCAAATCATCCATCTGATCAACAAGGAAATGACGATGCAAATGAGATGATTCGTATGGTCATTGGATCTCGGAAATCTGCATTGGTTTTGTTTGGTGAGGCTTTGGATCATAGTTTAAGTGCATTAAGAAGAGCTTTACAATTACAAAAGAGAGCAAAGCAGTTACAAGATGAAATGGCTAGATTGGGAGGCTGGGTAGACGAGCGCTTAAAGGCAATGGAGAAATCTAAAGTGGATGTATTTGTTGCTGGTAAATGTGCTCTGGATGAAACTGATTTGGCTCGCTTGATAAAGGAAAGGGATGGCCAGGTTACAAAACTAAAAGGTATCAAGGAAAATGAATACAAAAAGTTGCAAGAGAATATTTTGGCTATACAACAATCATCTTCGTCTCAACATAATATGATCTCAACCCAGGTGTCTACATTACATGGTGGAATGAATTCTTTGAGTAATCAATTGGATATATTGGAGGAAGCTTTACAATTGCATAGCTCAAGGTTGGCTATTTTGGGTCACCGTATATCTTGGGAAACACAACATACAAAGGCATCTTTGTGGTTATCTAACAATATATTTGCGGTATGGGATTTTGTTTCTCGTAAGGCACAATGGAGAGTTTCAACTATTATGGATCACGATGGTGGCGATGATAGTAACAGTATTGCTGGTGATAATTGGAGATCCCAATTACAACAAGAATGCAAAGATTTGGATTTAAAGACACAGGAGTTTCATACAGACTATTTAAAACCTATAGATGATATATATAATGAATTAGTAAAAGATTTTGGTAAGTTGGTTGGGTTTCTTTATAACTGACATTGTTAATTAATATTTTATGATATAGAATCATCTCAAATAACAACAGATTTATCAACGGCAATAGAATATATTCAACGTCGTCAAGATATATTAAGTCAAAGCTATCAAAACATAAATGATTTGATACATTATGCTCAACAAGTGTTAGATCAACATGAAGCATTGACTGATTTCACTCACAAAGTTACTGATTTACAAACTCAAGGACAGAAAATCAAGCTTGATATTCAAAATGCAATTGATTCAGTGATGATAATGGGAGAAAACCATCATTTAAAAGAAGCTGTGCAAGAGTTTAATCAAAATGTAATTCAATTGTGGATGCAATCAGGCTCACAGCTTCCATATCCTGTGTGCCCCGAAGATGCTCGTACTACACGTCCTTCTACAAATGATGATGAAATTTCAACAGAAGTAGCCACTGCTGTGTATAAGTTATATACTGATTTACAAGCTCTATCAAACGCTCTTTCTGAAATGGTTCAACGTTTGGATGTAGGCTTAATGTATCGTGTACGTTTAGAGCAATGGTGTTTACAAGTGCAACATACAACTATATCTATTACAGACATTACATCTTCTATCACATCTTATAACTTTGATTTAACATCTGGTACTATATTGCAAAACAACGAAGTAGTAGATCAAGGGAAACAGCATGAATTACAATTGCAAGCTCACTGTAATCATTGTCAAACTGATGTTGAAAATGTAAAACAGGATTTATTAAAGATACAAAAAGCTATGGCAAATGATGATTGCAACATGCTTGATCTACATATTACAGAGAAACCTTTAATAGCACTGGAGGAGTCATGGAATACATTGAATCAATCCTTCAAGGACTTCAAGAACTATTCACAAGTGTGCGAGGATCGTGCTCAATGGCAAACATTATGGCTGCATCAGTCTCAAACATTGAGTGGTTTACAAGAAGCGATGCTTGAATGGATGAATCAAAAAGCATGGTGGATATCAACTTATGATGGTGAAAGTGGAGGCGATGAGACATTGCATGCGCTTGCTAAGCAATTAAAAGTTTATTACCTTACATTAGAGCATTGTTTGTTAAGGCATGAAGATCTCAAGAATTTTTATAGTTCATTAATGCATTCATTCAAATTGGCAACTGGTGTAGTTTTGGAAGATTCAAAGCAAGCTGATGTGCTCAACTTGTCGAGTAAATTACAAGAGACAATGGATGCACAATTAACTGAAATTCGACTGATACAAGAACGCCATGATTGGGCTTCTCGTGTTGACGAAGAATTGAAAGCGTGTGCTAACAAAGAGTTAGATACTGAATCATTTATCCAGTTGTATGCTCGTTGGTCTCCTTCAAATAATTTCAATGGTTTGGATTTGAGTGACAAGGTGGAGAAACTTCATCAAGCAACGACCATTCATATAGGAGCCATAGAGACTCTACTCAGCCAAGTAATTCAGCAGCAGACAGAACCTATTTTTCGTCGCAAAACTAACTTGGAGAGTACCAAACATAGTTTGGAACAACAAGGTCTCTTTTTAGATGAGGTGATTGAACAGCAAAAGGTGGTATGTGCAATTGTCTCTGAAATCAGTCAAGTAGAATTATTGGCGGAATCCAAGAAATCTGTTTTGTTATCCTTATCACAACCTTCTTCACAAGATTTGGATGAATACAAACAACATGTAGATCAAGTAAATACTCTTATTGAACAAACAATGACTTATCCAGTTCGTCATTATAGAGACCACAGTCCTCGTGCTCGTGAACTTGATACTAGCCATAATGCTGGATTGCAAGATATGCTCAAGGCTCGTCAATCTCGATTAACAGAATTGGGATCTACATTGGAGGCTATTCTCAAATCAAAAGAGAGATTATCTCGTCGTAAAGCAGCTGAAGCAGCTTATTTTGCTGAAGCAAATGTGGTTGATGAATGGATTGATGCTAAACATGCATTATTGAATGATAATATTGAAGATTTGAAATCTGCCGTTGCTCATATCAATGCATTACAATCTGCTACCACTAATTATACTGCATCTGTTCATGGCTTACAGGTTGCTGCCAATAAATGTATTGCAGTTATTCAGCAACAACAAGGCGATGATGATGTGGATGATACAGCTCAAAGTGCTCAACGAATTCACGATAAACAAGCATATATTGAAATGAAATGGCAACACTTGGAAGGAGATATAGCCAAAGTACAACAGCAACGTCAACAAGAACTGCGCCATCAAGAATTCATGAGTTTACTACTTGAATACAATACACAATGTGAAAAATTACAAGATGAGTTGCAGCAAGATGTTAGTCAAATCACTGAAATAGTTTGCACTCAATGGCAGGATGAGTTACAAGCATTGAATACAAAGCTATCAGAACTAAAGCTACAAGCTCAAAAACCTGAGGATACTGTAGATGCAACAGTGCATTACGATGATTTGAAAGAGCAAGTGCATCTGCGATCAACTGAAGCCAACCATTATCGTTTAAAGCAGGAATATTCAGAGGGTGCCGCAGCTTTGGAACTATTGATTACAAGCGCACGAGAAGCCTTGGATACACTTGAGCAAAGACCTGCTGTAATGCAAGGTGATATAGAAAAAGATAGGGCGTTACTTCAAGATGTCAACGCTGAATATAATTCATGCTGTCAAATTTTGGATCAAGAAAAGTATGATGAACAACGTTCTTTCTATCGTTTCTTGCAACTGAATAAGGTAAATGATTTACAAGAAATTGATGATCGTCAATTACAACTTGAGAAACAATGGAAGCAAATCAAACAAGATTTGGCTGATTATCACCAAAAGAGTATCAAGTCCTTACTTCAATGGCAGGAATTACATGGCAAATTGATTGAAATCAAAGATGAGGCGTTGGAAGTTGTGTTGAGTCGTTTAGACCATTTTGAATTATCTGATGTTGTACCTACTTTCTTGGATCAAGATGCGTCATTATTAACTTTGCTGAGACATCGAATTACTGCATGTCTTGATATTGCTACTTCCTTGCCACAGGAGGATGATAACATGGCTAGATTTAAAGAAATATATGATGACTTGGTTGAAAAAATAGATGCTGCTTCTTTACTATTGTCTGAAAAGAGGGCTTTGGCCCAACAGCATGTTGATATCATTGATTGTGAGCAACTGGTTGCATCATTCTGTAATCAAATCGCTGAAGAAGTCGAGGCTATCCAATCTGAAAGTATTTTTGACGACATTCCAAATGCAAATGCCTTAGAACCTTTGTATAAAAAAGTGTCTGCAACATATATAACAAGGGAAACAACTCAACAGGCTTTCAAACATCAACTTGCTGGTTTGGAATCTCGTATTGAAAATGTTTCCAAGAAATATAATGTTGATAATAGCAAAATGCAACAAGATTTGAAAAAAGCAATGTTTAATTTAAATGCTGAATTGGCTGATACAGCTCAAGTTAACGATGTAATGCGTCGTGTATTGGGCCATAGCAAAAGTGCAGAGAATATCAGGTCATGGCTTGAGAATTGTCAAACTGCTATCTCTGATTTGGAGGATCAAGATGAATCTACTGCTTTAGATTTGGCCAGTTTAACTCAAAAAATGAGTGATTTCCAAAAGGTTATGCAATCATTTTTAGATTTATCCGAAGAAGTGGAATCTGTTAAATGCAATCAAGATATTGTTCATCAAATGGTAGATCATATTGTTAAGCCAACTATTGGAGATATCAAGGATCAATGGCAAAAGACTCAAACTGAATTGAAACAAGTGGAAAGTGAAATCGAAAAAACTACTAGAGGTGTTGGTGTAGCTCGTAAAATGAAGCACTTGATGGCATTGGTTGGAGAAACTAGAGATTATCTTGATAGAACTCGTTTATATGATCATGATATTAGTACAGAGGATGGTATGGTCGAGGAAGAAGATGATGACAAGACTCAAGTAGCAGACGAAGGAAATAAAACGGAAGAAGAAGAAGAAGAATTAGAAGAAAAAGAAGTAGAAGAAGATGCTTCTACTGTAGTAAGAGAAGATATTAGTGCAAAGAATATACCACCATTGACATCTTTACCTCGTCAAGGAGAGGT
Source organism: Mucor plumbeus (assembly GCA_016758945.1). Taxonomy (NCBI): domain Eukaryota; kingdom Fungi; phylum Mucoromycota; class Mucoromycetes; order Mucorales; family Mucoraceae; genus Mucor; species Mucor plumbeus. Next base: position 40,953 of record JAEPRC010000159.1, read on the forward strand.
TCAAGATATTGAAAAGCACTTGAAGGCTACAGAGTCCGAAATGCTACCTCAAATTGAACAAGAATTAAATGAGCTGGATACTCTTATGACAGAATTTGATGCAGACATTACATTTACAAGGCAACATCTCGAGCTCAAGGATTCTGTTAAAAATTTACAAGATACATTCACTGTAAAATATGTTACTTTAAACAAATGTATGGCAATTGGTACCTTCTTGACTATAGCAGATGATATTGAGATTTTACAAAGTTCGTTAGAGGAAGCTGTAAGTCAATCTGCACCACATCATTCACTTATTGGTACATTAAGTCGTACTGATTTACAAGCTAAACTCATTGAATTGGATGCTCGCTTCAAATATTATGAACGTAAAATTGTACCAAGTTTAACTTTGGCTCAAGAACAAGTAAAGACTGTTACTAAATTATCCGCTAAAGGAGGTGAAGCCGTACATCAACAATTACAAGACATGGATCGTAAATGGATGAGCATCAAAAAGCAATTTAAAACTCGCAAGATTGAACTAAGCCGTACTATTGATACTTCACAAGATAGTAAAGATCAGCAAGCAAGAATTAGAAAATCATCATTACCAACTAGAAAAGCTTCTTCATTGTTGCGCGATAGAGCTGATGTAGCTAGACAGAGATTATCACCTACAGCAAGCAGTACTTCATCTTCAACCTCATCAACTCGTACTACAAGTACAACAAGATTGCCATCTAGATATTTAGCTCCTCCACCTCATCAACCTTCTAAATCAGCTACTCATTTGAAGCCTAGAACAACTACTACAGTTAAAAAACCTCCACTTAATAGTTATGTTGCAGATCCTGATAACGATTTAGATATTGAGATTGGTCGTATTGTAAATGAAACACCTTATCGAGTTAAAGTTAAGATGGTTCCTGGAGAAGTAGGGAGATATTGGTTTGGTAATTTGAATCCCAAGTTGGCTTATTGTCGAGTGCTTAAAAGTAAAATGGTTATGGTGCGTGTTGGAGGTGGTTGGACAGAATTATCACAATTCTTGAGAGACCATGCTTTATTAGAAGGCGATTTTATACCAAGACACAAGAAGAAAAATGCAGCTATACTTGAAGAAGAAGAGCCCAAATCACCTACAATTCAAGAAGGTTTTATTGAAACACACAGACAACAACAACAACATCATCGTCCTAACGGTAGTGTTACTGGATCTCCTAGTCATTCAGCATCTACAGCTACAAGTGGTTATAAAGAAGGCGATAAATTTATTGCTGTGGATTCTCATGGAAATCAGTTACAAGTTCAAATGAGAAAAGCTTCAAATAATTTTATGCATACTAGTAGTAGCAGTAATACAACAAACACAAGTAGCGGAAACATCAATAATCATATGAATGATTATACGAAAAGACGCATAGCTAGAAGAAAGGAGAAAAAATTAGTAGCCCCAACAGCTACAACAGTAGCATTATCATCATCATCAAAATAAATTACATGTATATTTTATTATTAATAAACTAAAAATTATCCTTCATTTTACGAAGTTTTCCTAATACATCTGTAACAGATGCGCTTTCATTATTAGTAATCAATTTAGCAACTTCAGGTAAATTAACTCTCATAAAAGGGTTTGTCAGTTTTTCATTGGCAATACTAGAAGGTGTAGTACATCCAACTTCTTGAGCCCATTTTAATTTATCTTTAATGTCTTGATTGTCTTGTTCTACATGCTGAGCAAACTTGAGGTTACTGATAGTATATTCATGACCAAAATAGACTTTGGTGTCATCTGGAAGTTGCAATAATTTGGATAATGCCTTCCACATGTCAACTGGAGTTCCTTCAAAAAATCTGCCACATCCACTTGAAAATAAACAATCACCTGTAAATACAGCATGATCTTGTTCATGTTCAATATAATAGCAAATGTGATCCATTGTATGACCGGTTGTAGAAAGTGCTTTGATTCTTAAATCACCAAATGGAATAGTTTCATTGTCCTTGATGATATGGCTAATGCCATCTACTTTATCTGACCCACCATAACATGTTACAGGAAATTGCTTTAACAGTTTAGAGTTTCCACCAGCATGATCTTGATGGTGATGAGTAGTGAGGATCCTATAATTGGGTATATTTTTAGTTTCAACAGTTTATTTTACATTGTGATTTTTTTTTTTATGGTTACATGGACAACTTGTAATCTGGGTAAGCTTTTAAGGCCTTTAAAACATTATCGGGTTCAACGGGATCAACAGCAGCAGCTATTCAAAATGATCTAAATGAGCAATACATCGTGATTATGTCAATATACTATATTACCTTGCTTGGATTTTTGGTCCAATAAAATATAGGAGTAACTAGAGCAAAATACGCATTAAGAAATGATCATTTTTTCTATTTGACACATATTGTGTACAACACTTACTTGTCCTTGAGACATTGAACGGGTTTAATAATCATACTGCTAAAATAAGAACGTGTTTGATTAAATCGAGAAAGAATCATTTACAGAAAAAAATAAAATAAATAAATAAAAAAGTTTTGCTTATAAATACATTCATCATTTGTACGCCATCATGTCTGCCTTCGGTGGCCAATAATGAGCCGAGGTGTTGATATTTTGCATACAACACCATTACGAGTTTTCAGACTGAACCTTATTTGTATACAATTGACGTGTCTTAAATTACATTTTATTGTTGGTTTTGTATTTTATCATGTTAGTGATATACTAGAGCCTACACTGTTTCTCATAAGGTGTATCACGGTTATATCATTTTTGAAGAGAATGTAGCACAAATTGTGGTACTTATAAAATTACATGCACACAGACTTCCGCTTAAGAATTTGTACTGTAGGGCTATTGCAGAAAAATTAGTAATTTTCAAAGCATCCAATCTTTAAAATCAAAGCGTGCCCACTTTTCCAGAACTAACCTTATATTAAAAAATTTGATCAAGTTTGGTAAATTTATATAAACTAGAATTTTATTTTAACATTAAACACAGCTGAAATTTACTGATCTATTAGAATTAGGAATTACCGAATTACCAGTTTAGACCATTTGTCAAACCATGGTATTTGACATGCAAATCATACAATGCTGCATTCCATACGTTTATCATTATGCTACTATGGGACTATAGAAGCACGATTCTATTGTATTCACACAATATCCACATGTTCATTCTAATTATATTATCATTCACATTTAATACACTTATCCAATTAGTATATAAACCCTCTATATAAGCTCAAAATAAAACGGCACTTTTTCATTTGAATAATTTTTTTATACGTTTACCTTTCGATAAATCATTTACAATGTATGAGAATTCGCTAGACAAAAAGAGCCAACAAAGTAGACATTAAGTCATCACCAGCATTGTAATTGTAACTAGCTGTTGTTCTTTATTATAAGAAAAAAAATTATTATATAAATTTAATAATATTCACCGTCGTCATGCAACATATTGCATAATTAAAATGATATAAAATATAAATAAAAAGATGTTTAAAGCATTTTCTCTCATTGAATTTAATATGATCTATCAGAATTAGGAATTACCGAATTACCAGTTTAGAGTATTTGTCAAATCATGATGTTTGACATGCAAATCATACAATGCTACATTCCATGCGGTTATCATCATGCTACTATGGGACTATAGAAGCATGATTCTATTATATTCACACAATATCCATATGTTTATTCTAATTACACTATTATTCACATTTAATCCACTCATCTAATTAGTATATAAACCCTCTCTATAAGCTCATAATAAACAGTACTTTTTACGTTGAATTTAAAAAATGATTTATCGAGACTTTTTGCGTTGAATTTATTTTAAACAAGTCTCGATAAATCATAATAAATGTAATTCCTTATTCTTCATAATTGTACACGAACCTTTTGTAAATTCAATTAAAATATTTGAATTGAAAAAACTATTTTGCTATCTTGTTTCAATTTGCAATGAGTTATTCCATTCATACCTACTATATTTTCTGATTTAAGCATTTCCTACATGCCATTGCATTGGAAAAAATAATAATTTTGATGAGTTTTCTGTTAATTTTCATACATCTCAGGCGTGGCGGTAATTTAAAATAAAAACTTTCTGATGATGAAAAAAAAGATAAAAGCAATCCTAAATTTTTGGAATGCAAAATTACTATTGAAAGTGTATATTAACTTCACTAACTTTATTAAATAACCTCAACATGAAATTTAATTTTATATCTAATGCAATATTTGTTGAAAAATTTTATCACCAAAAATTTTGCAAAAAATACAAAAACATAGAAATCAGTTTTTGGTGATTCTAAAAATACTTTTATAATAAAACTCCAAATTTATTGTTACAGAAAAATAAAGCAAAAAATTACCAATTATTTGAGGCATTATTTGTCACCCTAGCTTTATTTTTCAAAAAGTTATTAGCTTTCTTCGAAAAAGTCAAATTTTGGACGAGGGTATACAAGGACAAATTCATGATTTTTTTTAAATCAGTTTTACGGTAAAATATAATAAAACTAAATGAAAGAACCATTTTTGGCTAATAAAGTATGTGCTTAAGCGATCGCTATCTCGAGCTACAGCCCATTGAAGTTGCGTTTTTGTACGCTTTTAATGGAGATATCTTTATAAATAACGTATGAGCTTAATTGGGATTTTTACTAAAATTATTTTTCTCCTGTAAATATCTGTTTTAAAACATTACTTTTTGAAATTACTTTAAGATTGCAAGCGTTACCAACTGAAAAGTAGATTTTGTGGTAATTTTCTCGATATTTTATATTTTAAGATACAGTCCGTATAAACTGAGTTTGAAAACCCAGGCCCCATAATTTGAGCTCGAATGTAGTAAATCTACTCTTTGAAGGAATTTTTTGGTACAGTTTTTAAGGTAACAACGCTGTAAAAAGTATTATAACATACGCCACTCTGACCTCCTGTGCTGTATATTGTATAATGATCGAAATTGCGATTATATACTTAAAAAAAATACAATCAAAAGAATGTGTAATTTGTGGAATACATGCACTTCGATCTCCATTTCATCTGGTAGCTAACTAGAATTACAACTGATTGAATTAAATAAATTAAACACAAAAACTGAAGAGAATCTTAATTTAATATCAAATACATCTCGCTTACTCTAAGGACATTCCTTGGTAGGAATGAGTTGAGAATTCTATCATAAAATAGTTCTAGGTTTCCTAAAAAAGGATTACAATCATATTCAAAAAAGATACTAAAAACTGTACAAAAAAGGAAAGTACGCTTCTTAGAAGAGAGTTCCTCCAGTCTTAACTCGATAATACAATATAATAAAAACCTATCGTTATCTAGTCGACTTTTCTTTGTTTTTTTTGTAATTAGTTTTATTTTCGTAAATGTCTATAATTTCATTGTATAATTTTACATAACTAATCAGTCCTTCAACTGTACAATAAAGACAAGATAAGATTCATTTAGATATAAAAGTATTGTCCTTTATAATGGTTTAGTATTGAGTTCCTGAGATTCTAGCTCGATGAGCACACCCGTTTATTAAGAAAAATGTACTCATATGAGAGTATCAATGCTTTCAAAAACTCATCCGGGAGGCCATAGTATCAGTTTTTTTTTTTACTTGTAAGAAGTAGGTTTAACGTGGGTGAAATGTCAAAAGAATCTGTAAGAATAATCTTGCCAAAATATTACACTTTTATTAACGATACATCCTTTGGATGTATTTATACACACTCATTATTATAACTATTACAAGGGTTTTACTATCTAAGAATATGATGTAGATCAATACAGATGCATTGATCTACTATAACACCAATTATAGACTGAGACCTTGGATGTGAGACCTATGATGTACCTTGACATAACAGTGGGGTTCAAATTTTTCGTTTAATATTTAGTCTAATCATGTCAAAACTTCAACAAGGATATACCTCCTGTGCTGAACTAGGTAGTATTTCCCCACATAATAAATTAAAAGCCATCTCATTTGAAACCATGCCATGCAATCCAAATAAGAGATTATGAATATTTTACAAATTATAAACAATCAAGGGTATTCTAAAATATCGAAAATACTAAGGGTATTCATAATGTGTTGTATCATAAGTAAAAAAACCTAAAATACATGCGAATCAAATAGAACAAGTAAGAGCTGTTCTGAACGCATGTTTGACAATCTGTTGTCAAAAACAAATTAAAAAAGCCGTTCTGGATTAAGTAAATTAAGAACCCAACAACTCAACAAAATATTCAAAATTACGGAATAACTGACAGTTGATAAAACAACTGCCAATAGTATAGATAATAACCAAATAGTATAAATAGAGAAGTAGAAATAGCATTTTATTGTAGATTATTCATAATTAAATAAAGAACGATTTAAACAGTATCTCTTTTAAGCTTTTTTTTATAATATTAACCCCTTTTTACTGCACCTCCCATTTATTAACCGTTAACATTAGCTTAAAATAGAAAAATTTATACGAAAATATTGGTATATCTTGGCTCAACAACATTGAACGAACTGATCTAAAATTAACTAAAAAAATTGAGTGCCTGAAATGGGGTGTTAATTTTTTGTAGTCACAAGATGGACCCCTTTAGAAACAGCTCTACCGTTTTTGTTTTGCCAAAAAATATTGGCTTTTCGTCGAGATAATCAAAATAGTAGTTTATTTTACAGCTTAAGATATATACTAGCTGAGTCCCAAAATCAATTTGACAAATCGATCCAAAAATGATTCAAAAATGATCCAAAAAACAAAATTGTCTAATACCTCATGAACTGTAAAATTAGGCGAGATAGCGTATTAAAAAATTTTTGTACAGTCTCAAATTCTGGATTTGATTCAACAAAAACTGAATAAATATTTCACATTAAATTTTGTGTAAAATGTGTTTAAATTTATAAAGATTTTTTGAAGATATACGCCACTTTTTTAACTATACTTCAAATTTAAATAATAGGCAAAACGCACAGCAAAATTATCTATCGATCTAGCTATTGGCGAACGTTTTAGCTACATTTTTCGTAGAGAAAACAGGATTTTTGTCAATTTTTTTTCAAATCCAAAATTTGGAATGAGGGCATACTCATCTGTTTTGGAAGTAAAATTGAGGGTATTCTCCTTTTACACATTTTTGAGAATATCTCTACGAAAAATCTATATTTGAAAAAACCCTAAAATGGATCTAATAGGTCTCACTAAGCTCTATAGTAAGAACAAAAAACAACTACTGCTAAATTTAACGGATATTTTGAAATCCACTACAAAAATGTCAAAAAAACGAAATAAAAAAAATATATCCTGAATTCTTTCATATTAAAATATGTTGTAAAGCGCTAAAAAAACAAGTAAGTTTTATTATTAAAAATTGTTAGTACGGCTTAACTTTTTATAGAGATATGAAGGCTCAAAGTTTTTAGTTTTTAGTATTGAAATACCTGTAAAAAGCTGAAACATTAGCACAGAAAAATTTATATAAGCTACGAAAAAACAGGATATCTCCAAATACTTGTTTTTAGATTAAAGGTGAACATTTTCGGTATATTGGCATATAAGTTTTATTTTGGAATTATTCAATGAAATAGAAAAAAAAGGTACACTAGTAGGGATGAAAAGTGAAACTCAATTTTTAAGGAAAAAGTAGTAAACTTTACTTGTTTTTAAGTCTTTCATGAGATCTAGAATAAATTTTAGGACACATTGCAAAATGCGATTAATTCATAATACCTATTTGACAGTGTCTAATAAGGTGTATCCTAAAAGTGTTTAATATAAGGTTAATTCTGAAAAAGTGGGCACACTCCGATTTCAAAGATTGAAACTTTAAAATTGTATTAAATACGACGCAGTTTGCAGTATGTATCTTATTAAGAAGTAAAAATGAACTAATGCACAAAATATATAAAGTAAACATAAGGATTCAAATAGTACTTATTATTATACTAAATGAACCAAACTTTGGACCAAAACTTGATAAAGCCTATCATGCCAATTGGAGTATTGTAGCAATGAAGCTAGACCCAAGTTTTGGTTACAAATAAAAAGTCTTATCTGTACAAGTCAAGCTGTAAGTTACTCATATTAAAGTTTCACTAAAGTAAGCAAGCTTTTCAACATATAAGAAAAGCTTGTTTTCCAGAATCCAGCTCCGTTGGAGTTTAAAAACTAATCATATATGATTATTTGACATATCTTTCTGATAAATCAGCAATCAAGATATTCATGTTGTTATCTTACTAAATAAAGCACTCCGTTTACTCGCTTTTGTCGTTTATGTTTGTGTCATCCCAAAAGACCCAAGAACTCACACCCACACCTGTGGCTAATGTATACTTCTATATTTGTTGGCATTTTAAATTATGCAGCCATATACTATATACACTGAAATATAACATCTAACTAAATCCATAACGTAGCTATTTTATTAGGATAGGTATTAAAATGACAAATATATTTAGCTATGTATTTGTATATGTTTGGAAGGACTTGCATGTAAATAAGGAAATTGTGGCCAAGCCTGTTAGTCCATGCATGAGATGATGTTAGTGTCACATAGCAACAGGCTGTCGTGTTACATGACAACCAACACTAAACAAGTTGTCCACGTATTAGTAGGATTTCAACAGAGGCCTTTTCTTTCTCAACAAAATTACTGCGCGTCCCTCTTTTTGTACCACAACTATATAGTTTGTAGTATTGATAAAACTTTCAATATTATGATTCATTAACCTACATAAAGCTTGGCCCTTTTAGCCGCAGTTGTCCCTATTGAATATACCGCAGTATTTATGATTTGGGCTTCATATAAAAAGGTCATCAAACAGTTTCTATGTAAATTTAGAAAAAACCAACAACACATTTCTTTCCGACTCTTTCTCTTTCAGTCTTCAACTGCAAACATAATATAAATGACTAACGCTTTGACTAAACTTAATGGTATCAACCCTGTTGCTCGCATCGGTACAATTTTGAATCTTTTGTTGACTTTTCTCGAGAAGATTTCTGACGAAAATATTTGGAAGAATATTCTTGGTGAAAGATTAGTAAATTTGGGTCAAAAATACTTCGGAAATGATTTTGTTGCGCTTTCTTTGGCATTTTACATTGCTCGTACGTATTTCTATTATATTTAATCGAATATTAGCATAGTGACTAACATCTATTCAACAGCTATTTTAAGAACACATTGGACAAAATTAGTAGAGAGAATATTCAAAAAAGTAGATCCACCTGGAACAGTTACTATCAAGATTTACTCTAGCGATAATTTGTACAATATTGTATCCAAATATGCTTTTGAACATGGTAATACCAAAGATAAACTGGCTTCTGGAATTGCACAATATAACGGCAGTGGATCGTTGAATACAACTTATGTCGATAGCTATGAAGAATCATGTTGGGATGAGTGGAGTGAAGATGTGACAAATTATAGCGAAGAATCTACTATGGATGATTCTACTATCAAAGTTCAATTGCTGCCTCGTAAGTAGCAAATAACGCGTGTCCTGTCAAGTTTTAACTGAATTTTATTGTCATTTAGCTGCTGATTTTGATGAGGAGCTCACCTATAAAGGTCACGTCGTTAAAGTTGTATTTAAGGATTCAGTTATGACTGAGACTGAGCGCGATGAAGAACATATAGCTGTCAGGTACATATTCAATTTATATCATTTGTTTAAACGCATAAAAATTGACTTTTTAAACATAGCATGATAGACCGTGATACCAAGTTGCTTCATGTAATTTTGCAAGAATGGTCTGATGAATACAATAAAACGCAAACAACAAGGGTGGGTATATTCATTTTGCTTAAAAAAGTATGTATTCTAATATCAAATATTTAGGACATTTGGAGAAGTGATGCTTATAATTGGAAGCATGAGAGAGAACTTCCTTCTCGTGATATGGATAGTATTCATTTGCGAAAGGGTCAAATGGAGCATTTGATGATGGATATGCAAACTTTCAAGAAGAGAGCTGATTGGTACACAAAAAGAGGAATTCCCCATCGTCGTGGTTATTTGTTATATGGTCCACCTGGCACAGGCAAGACTTCGACAATCCAAGCAATTGCTGTAAGTTGGGCATTTAAATATGTATATGCGAGCAATAGATTAATTTATTATAAAATAGAACCATCTTGATTATAACATTGCTATTATGGGTGCCTTGGCTACAACAACTAATGATTCTCTTTTATCATTGATCAGAAATGTGCCTCATAACAGTATTGTTGTAATTGAAGACATTGATCATTTGTTTGAAAACAATGCTAGTGACAAAGAGAAGAAGGACACACTCACTATGTCTGGTTTATTAAACGTATTGGATGGTATGCAGAGTCAAGAAGGATCAAGTAAGTAATTATTTTATTTAAATGTAATTCCGTAATACTAATATACATATTATAGTGATATTCATGACATGTAATAACCTCAATAAAATTACACCGGCATTATTGCGTCCTGGTAGAATCGATGTCAAACTCAAGTTTGATTATGCAGCTCCTGAACAAGTCAAAGATACTTACTGGAGATTCATGAGATTGGATGAAGCTACATCTATGCCAATTGAAGGAGAAGAGAAAGAAAAGGCAGAAGAATATGGCGTAAAATTCCAAGCAATGATCCCTGAAGATAAAATCACAACTGCTGAAATCCAAAGTTTCTTCATTGATTTGTTATTGGAGGCTAACTCTGCTAATTGGACAAGAGATGAAATCTATGAGCGTATGTTTGAGCGCATTCCTGTGTTCCTGAAAAAGGTAGATTTCGATAGAGAACAAGCTGAAAAGCATAGAATGGAAAAGAAGCTTAAAAAAGCCGAGAAATCTTCAGAAAAAGAAGATGATGATGAAAAATAATTTTATTGTAAAATTGTACTATACCCCCCCTTCTTTAATATATATAACCCCAATATAAACATAAAATAAAAACGTAAGCTCATCAATAAAATTAGTCTGTACTGTCATGACTCGGATTTAGTGGACATGGTAGGAAATAGAAAACTGTCTGTTAAATTGAGTTTTCCACTATATCGAATCAATTTTTTACACTATAAAAAGTAAAACGAAGTATCAATTGGATATAATTTTAAAATTTATTTCAAAATAATGCAAGAAGTTGAAAATTGCATGGAATTGTAAAATGCTGGATTTTAAAAGTAAAATAACTGGTAGATTTGGTTATTTTCCTTATACCTTTTAGTAATTAAGTAAGAAATCAACTCAATTTATTATTGGGTTGATACTATTTTATCCAATAATGTCTTCAGATTTTGTAATTTAGTGGACTCCTCAAAAAAACTTTTCCACTAATCCACTATATCGAAATAGTGGAAAATAGCAGTGAAATTCCTTGACCAAAATTGGGAAAGTCAAAAATGTCCGTTGTAATTGAATTTCCCTTATTCATGAGTCAACTAAATCGAGTCAAAACTGTACCATGTACAAATATAATGCCAAAGACAATAAAAAAAAAAAAAAAAAAAAAATGAAATTAGAGTAACTGTCATTAGTTTACAAGTTATATTTATCTCTTAGATTAAAATAAGTTATACCTCCTTAAAGTTGCATTTTTTGTCTATAAAAACGCCAAAATATCACAAACACCATTAAACGTGTAATGAGTTCTAAATTTGAAGATAATAACCATCGATCGTTTATTGTTATGATACGAAAAACAAATTGTTTCATAAAAAAAAAATACTATAATGTAGTAGGATTATTTAAAATGTACTTTAAATCTTTAAAAAGTGTTGATCGATACCCACAGGCGATATTTTCATCATTTCTATATCTTTACTAGTGACTTTTTGACATAAAAATATTTACTTTTTTCATGCATACATTAACAAAAGCCGTAATGGCGTCTATAACTAATAAAGAAGTGGTACTAAACCAATCATAGTATAAATAATGGGTCTAAACTTTTAATGGTAACTATGAATGGAAACTAAACATGTATGGAAATAAATTAAACTTTCGACATAAATGACAGGATAATTGAAATAGAGGCAATAAAAAGCAAAGATCTTGAAATAAAGCCTTTTGCATCGATTTCAAACTCACGATTCTTTAAAAACAAAAACGGGATGTCCTAGATTTGCTTTTACCAAGCCACTCTTTTTAATGATTTGTTCTATTTTATTACTATATCGAGTAAATGTTGGTAAAAAAATCTAGGATGATATTTTTTTTTTTTTTTTTTTTTTTTTTTTTTTTGAGATTGAAAAATGTAAACTGGTTTGATCTCAAGTAGGTTCCTGGCATATTTATCGATCCATTTACTGATCCAACTAACTAAACAAACAAAATAAAAAAAGAAATTGCTTAGAAATTGTTTTATTTACAAATGTTTTGATAATATGGAAAAAAAATGTTCTTGTTTTTTTTTTTGTTAATTAAAAAATGCATGGATTATATAAATTAAGAAGAATTAAAGAGAAATTTTTTTAAGTAGTAACAAATAAACAAAAAGAAAGGAAAGGGAAAGAATACGAAAGAATAAAAAAAAATAAAAATATTCACACTGATGTTATTTTTTTTTTTTTTTTTTTTTTTTGGTTTTCTTCAAAGTAGGCATACATAAATACTACCGTTGTTGTTGTTGACGGTTTTTGTTAAAAGGTAATTGGTGATAATTTGATTTTGCCATACGATCGCTTATAAGTGGAGGTGCTTTTTGTTGAGGTGAATAACATTCCTCCATATCGTTTTCATATTCTACCTCGTCATCATCAACTTCTTCATCTGGTGGTGTCGTTGATGCTGAAACTTCGATAGTCGGTGTCGTATCCATACTTCTTAATAAACTTCCGTCTTCACTACTGCTACCCTTACTGTTGATGTTTTTGAGAGTTTTACGACGCACTTTGTAAATATCAGTGGATCCGCCGCTAGAAGATGAGCTTCTGGCGTTATCTGCATGCATAGAATATGAGTGAGATTCACAGCTACCATTACTTGAAGTTTTGTCATTACCGTTAGAAGAACTATCAGCCAAACTTCCACTTTTTTTTTTTAAAAAAAAAAAGCATGTTAATATCGTAAAAATCAAATCAATGCAATTAAACATACCTTCCAGGGGATGATCTTTTCGCTCTCTTTCGTAATCTTGCAATCTTTCTATTTGTAGCATCTTGCTCAGCTTTGAAATTGGTAAGATACTTTTGATATTCCTAAAAGATCAATTTAATCTTAATTAATTCTTTATTAAAAGAAAAAAAAAAACTTAATATTTACCTTGTATTCATTAGTCTTTCTATACTCGTTCAAGGCATCAATGTATTCGTCCTTTGCTCTCATGGCTGTTCTTTCATATTGTTGTTTTTGACTAATACCTAAATTCTTCCATTGATCACCTACAATTTTAGCAATCTCTACAAATGTCATATTGTGTGCTTTTAATTGAGCGCGTGCATCATTTGAAAACATAATATAAGCAGAGGGGGGCTTAATGGGCGCATGTTTATCTGGTTTAGGGTGGCGTCTATATTTTCTTTTAAGTGGTGAAGTGGTGCTCGAATTTCCTTTATTGGGGTGTTCCTCTTCCTCCAAATCTTCATCTTCATCGTCATTGGAGGAATATGATGATCGTGATTCTTTTTGAGTTGTATCGATCATACTTTGTGATTCAGATTCAGCAGGGTGTTGGTGCAGAATATGAACAAGTTGTTGATGAGGTGATGAATGATCGGCGCCTACTATCGGAATAGAAGATGTGCTGTTGTTGCTATTGTTGCTATTGTTGTTGTCGTTGTTGTTGTTATTGTTATTATTGTTGCTAATACTACGAGTAATGTAGCCAGAAGAAGGAGGAAATTCGTATAATTTATTTATACCGCTTGTATTTGAAATAACAGATGTTGGATGTCGTGGGGAAGTCATAGAACCATAACCACTGGTAGTGTAGGTACCAGAAGATCCCTCACTAGAATGATTACCATTATTACTCGACTCTACAAAAAGTAATTAAATGCGTGTGAGAAAAAACCAAATTGTATCTCATTATAAGGCATACTGAAACGTGATGTACTGATTGTAGGTAATGATGGAGCACCATCTGGAATATTGTTGCTCATCATATGCAAAGGTTGATTTTTTGGGACACCATTTAAGGTTGCTATACCTCTTTGGATTACCTAATAAGTACTTATGATGTCAGGCATTTACGCTAAACTAGTAGAGTTCTAATACTTTACTCTTCGATGCCCTCTTTTTACGTTCAAAGCAATCAAATCATCTTCTGTAATCTCTAATACCTAAAGTATAAAACCGAAAATTAAAAGCTTGACCACGGACATTAAAATAGAAATAAAAGGGTAAAATTCATCCAACTAGGGGGAACACGGAAACAAAAAAAGAAGGAGACTTTCAAAGAATACAAAAGAACAAAAAAAAAAAAAAAAAAAAAAAAAAAATACTCACAGCTTGTAAAGATTCGAACCCTTCTTCAATAAAAGTTGCATAATATTGTGATAAATGACATTTGTCTAAAAAACTTTTTACTTGTTGATGCTCAGATGAAGTAAACTCAAATGAGGCTTTCCTTTCTTCGATTGAGATAGGCATTGATGTATATGAATCCATAGTTTCATACGAATTTGGTTCAAATAAAAGGGGACTCTACTAAAATAATAGGTTAGTAACCAACTTTCATTTACTTGTCGGTTACTAGCGTAACCACATATTCAATATATTACTGTAAGTTTTTGATTGATTAATTGTAAAATAATTGTTAAGGTTTTGTTCTTTTTGATGTATAAGTATATAAATAAAAATAAAAAATAAAAGAAGAAAAAAAAAAGAAGAAAAGAAAAGAAAAGAATGAAAAAAAAGAAATAAAAAAAATTGATATATATTTAAAAAACTGAAAAAAAAAACGACTAATTAGGAAATAGAAGCCTTTGACAAAATTCGAGAATATTCCGGATAGGAAATTGTATTATGACGTTGTTGTAAATTCATGACATGGTTACGCAGGTAGGAAGACATAAATATTATTTAACTAAGGATCGATTTTCTAAAACAAGTTAGATTAGATACTAAAAAGATGAGAGATGCTATGGTTACAAAAGTTTATTTTCTAAAATTAAAATCCTCCTCCACCAGCATTTCTACTGCTACTCATCATGGAATTCATTTGTTGTTTACGTTGCTGTTCCAGTTTAGGACAATCATTAATACGATGACCAAGACCACCACAGAATGAACAACCACCGGTTAAGCTTCCGTATTTTTCACTTGGATCTTCCATGGCTGCCAAGAATGGTGGAATTCTTTGTTTAGCCTCTCTTAATAAATGCTTCAAATCTAGTCTAATCTGTTCTGAACAATGTTGGTTAATAAAAGTGGTGGCTACACCAGTTTTACCACTACGGCCAGTACGACCAATACGATGTACTGTATAATATATTAATGATTGGTCACGTAATACAAGTATTTATATTTACCATAATCTTCAATTTCCTTGGGCATATCGAAATTGATAACATGTTTAATTTCTGGGAAATCGAGACCCTTTGAAGCGACATCGGTAGCTACTAAAACGTCTTTTTTGTAGTCTTTAAATGATTGGATAGCGTATTCGCGCTCCTCTTGAGCTATTAAATATGTGTTAGTTATGAAAGTAGATCAACACAAAGACGTATAACTTACTTTTGCCACCATGAATTGCTACTGTTTCTACACCTTTTAGCAAAAAGTATTCATGAATATCATCAACATCGTTTTTATTTTCAGCGAACACAAGTACCTAAATAGTTTGTGTAAGTGGCATGACATCATTTGTGTGCTCAAATTTAAACCTTACTGGAGGTGGGGTCTTTTGTAAACATTCCAATAGATATACCATTTTTGCATCTTGTTTAACATACTCAACTTCCTGAATAACATCTAAGTTAGCAGCACCTGCACGACCCACATTAACTACCATGGGTTTAACTAGAGCCGATAAGGCAAAGTCTTGAATTTTCTTGGGCATTGTAGCAGAGAATAATAATGTTTGGCGTTGGCTCTATTTAATTAGCGCGTATAATCAGTATTTATATCTATATATTACACAAAAACCAAATGTACCTTGAAATATGACATAATATTTCTAACGTCCTCTTCAAATCCCATATCAATCATTCTGTCGGCTTCATCCATACATAAATATTTACAATTATCCAAGTTAAATCTCTTTTTATCGAGTAAATCCATTAATCTACCAGGTGTTGCAACCACCATGTGAATACCCTTTTGAAACACATCGTGCTGATCCTTCATATTGATACCACCAATACACAATAAAGATCTTAACTCTGGATACTTTCCTCCCTTTGTCAGTGCATGTGACATGTCATTTAAACCATCAAATGTTTGTCTAGCTAATTCTCTAGATGGACAAATAATCATACCAATAGGTCCTTCTCCTTGACTTAGCGGTAATCTGATTTCTGCTTCTAACGCAAACATTACCAAAGGCAATGAAAATGTCAATGTTTTACCGGAACCAGTGAATGCAATACCAATCATGTCACGTCCAGTTAATGCAACAGGTAAACCTTGGATTTGAATAGGTGAGGGTGTTTCAATGTTTTTTTCTTTTAGGTATTTTAAAATGGGTTCTGGTAATTTCATATCTTGGAAATGTCGAATAGGTGGTACAGGATCCTCGCCTTCAATTAAAATGTGATATTTGTCACGAACTTCTTGGTGATCTACCTCTGTTAAATTTCTAATATAATGAGGAGGTCTCCAACTTGACAAGAAAGAGTGTCAGTTTTCTAGAATTGCATACAATCAATGCCAACTTACGATGTCTTGATGGGTTCTGTATATTTTAAACCCATGGCTGATTCTTGTACTGACACTAATGCTTTATGACGAGCTTGAGCTTCTTCGATCCTCTTTTCTTCTTCTAATCTCTTTTCCTCTTCAGTTTTTTCTGTTTATATATTATTAATATCATTTTCTTTGGTTTCTCTTGATCAATTTTTCTTTTACCTGGTATTGCGTTTGCTAATTTTTGTTGAACTGTTTGGTCCAACAAACTGATATTTGCTTTGGGTCCAGCAATAATCACATCGTCTTCGTCATCTTCTAAATTATTGTCTGGTTGTTCAGTTACTCTACGTTGAGTTGCATATTTATGAAGTTTTTCTAAACGTCTTTGCTTAATAGGAATATACGGGACGTAATCATCTTCTTCAGCATCTACACTTGTCTATATTCAAATATTAATCTCGTATTTAAGTAAGTTAACTCTATTACATTGCTTACATTGTTGTTATTATTATTACTCATGTTTCTAATTTGATCGTAAAAGTAAAAAAAAAAAAGTTTTATTTTTGCTTTTTCACGCAGTAGGTTTGTAAATAACAGTACTGGAGCGCCAAAGCTTTTAGTGTTTGTAGAACAATATTTGATATTTTAAAAAGCCGAAGATCATCAAATATTCCTGTCATATCAAGAAAAGGATTATCTTTTGAGATGCAAGGTAAACCATTAAAATCTATAATTATGGCTGTTGGCTAGTTCATAACCATAAAGTTTGTGATGAAAAAAAAAAAAACAGGTTTGTTGATGCAACCAGGTACCCAATACAATTCAAATGATTTTCAATAGTACTATCATATGCACGTAATGAACACTATTGTAACTACAGTAGTATAGTGTGTTGGTATGACGCTTTTCTCTAATGAAAGGTGCAAAATTTTGGTGTTAGACATCGTGTGATACTTGATTTTAAAGTGCTTTTCAACTAAACTAATCAAGCAAAAAATATCCACGTATGGTCTAGATGCTAAAAAAAAAAAGCTAAATATATTATTATGGGTATTTATCAAAACAAATGTATTGGGTTCAAAATATTCCCCAGTATTCTTCAAAATGTCTTGATTCATACTTTTATTCAAGAAGCATTTTAGTATCGAGAAATTATTCAAATACGCTAATTTAGCGGGTATCATCGTTAGCTATTCGTACATGAATATCGTTTTATTGCTAACCAAATTCATATTTGATAAGGAGCTGCTATTTGCATCATTTTGCTATTTGCATCATTTTGCTATTTGTACTATTTTGCTATTAGTATCATTTTGCTATTTGTACCATTTTGCTATTTGTGTCATTTTGCTATTTGTACCATCCAAAGATTGCTGGTTGCATTATTTTGCTTGAGATTCAATTGGAGAGCTACAATTCTCTGAAATAGTAACGTCAAACATTACAAAGGGTGCACATATAAAACCTGCATTACATTTTTTCAAAATAACCTCTATGGAATGGTAGTTTTGAATGTAATAAATATACTGAAACTGTGAAAATCTGTGCCTCTGAAAGCTAATATTTATAAAATTGCCTCTTGATTATCGAATAATACATGTCATTTGTTTATCAAGAAGCTGATGTAGTAGGCTAAATTTTACTCAAGGCTGAAATAGCAGTATATTTTAAAAACTGTAAACGTAGTACACAATAATTCACTTAGTCTATACGTGCAAGACTTATAATAATTTTGCATAATAGCAGAAAATATATACGCATAAACGTGATGAATTTACATATAATAAATGTTTTATTTACAGCCGTAGTATATTATTTGAAACTTTCAGCCCATATGGATCGATACTCACGGATTGCGAGCATTTTGCTAACTGTTTTATTTTCTTCAAGCAGAGGTGAAGAGTTTTTTTTTTAAAAAAAAAATATGTGCCAAAATTGTTCAAAACAAGCAGATAGCCAATAGTAGGATCATCACGATTTATTATTTATATATTCATTGCGCAATAAGTGAAACTTCAAAATTCAACCTCAACCATTATTTGATTTATGAAGATTATCAAAAAAAACCCCACTGAAAAGCTCCATACAAATCAGTTGAAAAAAAGTGCGTATTTTCATTTTCACAACTTGCGGAGGCTAAAGTAATTGTGATTCTCTGGACCAACACTACACTTACCTACCGCTGCGAAGGAAGCTCATTTGGATTTATATTTGGCGAGAACTAGCAAGTTTACTAGCCTTATTAGATGTAAAAAATAACAGGCAAACAACTTGTTGTTTAAACTTACCGGATGCACAATAACTTACGTAGGCTGCTAACTAAAATGAGTGTAGTACTTGCTTATACCAATGCCCATGTAGAGCGGCAATTTACTTGAACCAATATTTATAGAGATTATATTTTTAATTGTTTCAAGTAAGAGTACACAGCATACTACTATGCGTGCGGCTTTGGTGGCATTTTTTTTAAACACACAGATACACAGTAGATTGTGGGTGTTGTGCTTATATTGATGTATTCAAAATGAGTATCTACTATCTACTCTCATCTAAAACTAAAGATTTTTTGAATTAAAATTCGATGAGAAAAAGTTTTTATTGTCAATTTTTTTTAGATTTGTAGAAAGCTGATTTCAGATGGTTTTTGGATTTTTCGTTCAGTATTTAGTCCAATCATGCCAAGTCTTCAACGAGAATGTGCCTCCCCTTTATGAGACATTAATAATTGCTCGAAAATAGAAGAGTTAATTCTAAAACATTGGTACACTGGCTCGACGTTGGCCAAATTGACCTAAAATTGATCGAAGAAAATTGAGCATTTAAATTGAGGCGCTAATTTTTTGTGATTGTATGGCAAATCCTATTGAAAACTACTTTGTCAATTTTTCACCAAAAAATATTGATTTTTCGTTGAGATAATTCAAATAATAGTTTACATTGCAGTCTACTGTAGATACTTTTGAACACTACTGCAGTAGAATTATATACTAAAAGCTGGATAATCATAAAATAACTTAACTTACTTCAATTATCACTCACAGAGTTTATGCCACTTGAAACATTAAAGTGCAGTAATAATAAAGAGATACAGTCGAACTTCAATTTAAGGGCACTCGTGGTTTTTTTAAAAAAGTCCCTTATATCGAGGATCTCTCTTAAATCAAATTTGAAACACAGATCAACTTCAATTTTAAGAAAGGAATGAAGGCATCTTAGATAATCACACCACATCCTTAATCCATGATGGTAATGATGAAATTGACAATATAGAAAAAACAAACGATGTTACTATTCCTGTAAATGACGAAAAATTCTAGTAAGTTTAGGTTATGTTACTTCAAACTTTGTTGCTACAAATAATGAAGATTTCAAAATACTTAAAGATATGGTAGATTTCTACTTGCAGTAAAAAGGGGTTAATTTTATAAAAAAAGCTTAAAAGAGATACTGTTTAAATCCTTCTTTATTAAGTTATGGATAATCTACAATAAAATGTTATTTCTACTTCTCTATTTATACTATTTGGTTATCTATACTATTGGGTATTGGCAGTTGTTTTATCAACTGTCAGTTATTCTGTAATTTTGAATATTTTGTTGAGTTGTTGGGTTCTTGATTTACTTAATCCAGAACGGCTTTTTTAATTTGTTTTTGACAACAGATTGTCAAACATGCGTTCAGAACAGCACTTACTTGTTCTATTTCATTCGCATGTATTTTAGGTTTTTTTACTTATGAATGATACAATACATTATGAATATCCTTAGTATCTTTGATATTTTAGAATACCCTTGATTGTTTATAATTTATAATATATTCATAATCTCTTATTTGGATTGCATGGCATGGTTTCAAATGAGATGGCTTTTAATTTATTATGTGGGGAAATACTACCTAGTTGAGCACACTACTTACGATATAAAAAAAACCGTAATTACAATGCAGATGCAATCAAATTACATTAAATGGGTTTTTCTCAAAAGATTAAAACACATTTTCAGTAGTATTTACATCTAGTAAAACAATTTTGTACCTAAAACTGTCTTTTTTTTTTAATTTTGGGGCCAATAATATAATAATAAAATAAGGGACATGTGGAAACAAAAAGTTCCCGTAAACATAAATTCGAAATAAGGGATTTTAAGCTGTAAAATATGTCCACCAGTCGTCGGTGGATACAAAAACCTCCTTTATATCGAGTCTTCCGTTATATTGAGGGACCTTATATCGAGATTTGACTGTACTCAAAGTGAACACAATAACGAACGCATGCGAAAATACAAAATACTTTTGAACCAATACATGTCGTGTAAACGATAGCACTCTTGATCACAGTGCAATCGATTACACAAATGACATATATATCAAGAAGTATTTTACCCAATTTAATAAATAATAATAACAAAGATATTAAGTTTAGTCAACTATTCCCCTGTGTCATAGTTGCACTACCAATAAAAAAGATTTCAAGTCTGATAGTATACAAGTTCTTTAAACTACTATAAATACCTTCATACTTTTTCAGTTATATTTAATCTTCAGAAATCTTTTGTAATAAAACTTTAGCTAATTACAATTGTATTTCTGCCGCTTTTATTTTCACATATTTTTTATTTTAGTAAACAACTTCGTGATTTACTGCAAATATAAATCGAGCGTGTTTGAAATAATAGTGAAACCAACTAAATGATTGTTAGAAGTTAGAACATTATAATTAAAATAAAATATTTACCAGCATGTCGGTTAAAAGCAATAGTTAGTTAGATAAAATAAAGTAAAATAAAGTAGAATAAAAAAGTATTGTAATTTTTAGGGATTTGATAGGTATTTAAACTTTTTTTGATTTGATTTTGCATTAAATTTTCTGACATTTTTTTTTGTACTTTTTGTATTAATCTCTTATCCACACTTCAGACGAGAGTTATACTAGTCTTTTTTTTTTTTTTTTTTTTTACATATTTTTGAGGATATCTCTTCGAAAAATTAATATTTCTAAAAAAACTAAAATGAACCCAATAAAGCTCATTGAGCTTTATTATAGAAGCAACAAACAATTGCTGCTCAAACTTAACAAGTATTCTAAAATCTACTACAAAACATCAAAAAAGGAGAAAAATAAAATTATCTAGAATTTTTTTATACTTAAATATGTTATAGAGCTCTTCAAAACAAGTAAGTTTTATCATTTATGATTACTAGTATAGCTTGATTTTTTGTGGAGATGTGAGAGCTCAAGGTTTTTAATTTTTAATAGTGTAAAATACATGTAAAAATCTGAAATATTAGCATTAAAAAAGTTATACCAACTGCAAAAAATAGGATGTTTTCGGATACTTGTTTTTGGATTGGAGTTAGACATCTCAGGCACATCACAATTACTTTTTTTTTTTTTTGATGTTATTTAGTGAAGAAGAAAGCTGAGCTGGGATGAAAAGTCGGGTGAAAAAAAATAGTGGATTTTGTTCATGTTGTGTATGCGCAATGTATCCTAGTTTGAACAAGCTGAAATTATGGTTGCTTTTTAACAATTGTTTATTTATACTAGACAAATAAGTTGTAAAAAGCTTAATTCTAGTATCCCGGAAGAGGATATGTCTCATTTGGGCCTTCGTAAGTCTTCTTCTGCGCACAATGAATGAATATCCAAGTGATATGCTATGTATGATTTTATATAACATCGAACAGACAACGAATGAAAACACTTGCTTCACAGTTTCTTCTGTATAATAACAAAAATTTAGCTTCAGTAATTACCTTTCAAATCTGTAGTGAATTTACAAACAAATTTTAACTCAAAATAAAATTTCAACCCGATATTAGCTTATCATCGACTTCGGGTAACTTTTGTGGTAATTTATTAGCAAAGGGTTGATCTTTGAAGGGTATATAGAAAATAAATTCCACTCAATACCCATTTTTTATTTCTTTATTGATATTTCCGTTCAAACATTAATAATATGTATATATAGTAGAGTATACTAATTTTATTTTGTATACTATGTATATATGCATGTCATTTAAGCAGCCCATAATCTGTGAATGAACTCTGTAATTCCAACATCTTTGTAATTGAACAAAGCACAACCAAGCATGACAGCAGTAGAAGAAGTGTGCAATGTATATACCATTACTTTACAGAGCAGAGGATGTGTTCTAGAAGGGTTAAAATAATCTATCTAGAATGTTAGTTTGGTTATAGATGAAAGAAACATATTATAATACTACCTGTAATACATGCGTCAAAGCCTAAATATGCATGTTTTTTCAATTATAACTCATTTTTCATTAACAGATAACTAAAGACTTACCCATATGAACATGAAAAGGTAATAAAACACCAAGCAGAACATCAGCCAAGGTATTAGGGCCCATTATAAATGTGGCGCTAACAAGTGGAATCATAGAAATAGCAGTTATTCTTTCTAATTTCCAATGAATTGATCCATGTTTTTTATCAGGCTTAAACAGATGTTGAGGAGACTGAGCTGTATCGTATAATTCGTAATGCATAATAAATGAGTATGTACTTGAATTTTAATTTTTAATCGAACATTTTGTTGGCAACGCTTTGACTGTGTTACATTGTAATCTAATCTTACCTGATAGAAGTCGATGTTGTTGATTGAGGGACAAAATAAAAGGCAATTGTCTTCTAAAAGTGGAAGTGTGCTTTAATAATTTAGTAAGAGCAAATGACATTTATATTGCAGAGAGTGAAGAGGGAGGATGTTACAGCAATAGAAAAAAAAAAAAAAAAAAAAAAGATGGGTAAATGTGCCAAATTTTTCATCACTGATATTTTTCAAATTCAATTAAACAACATGCCACTTGATTTTGGCAACGATTAATGGCCGCTACACATGCCTTGTTTTACAAAATTATGCAAACAATTGTTTTTATTTGTTATTAAAAAGTACGAAGTTGAGTTGATTTATTTATATTTTTATATGAAAAGAAAAAAAAAAAATTTCGAGCTGATGCTGATACTGATGGTTACTCACTTGAAGAGTCTATAATATTACCAAATTCGGGATTTTCCTTTAAAACTCTTGCAAGCATATTCTCGAATGCGTCCATGTTTCTCATGGCATTAGCGATATTTGGGTAACCTGCTAAATCGTCATCCACTATAATATTATTAAAATTGTTATTAGAATTTGAAAAGAAAAAAAAAAAATTCGTATTACATTCATTAATTAACAATGATTGATCATTATTTGCTATAGTTTGCTCATCAATAATTGTGTAAAAAAGAGTATTTGCAACACCATGTACTGTTTGAACAACAGGAATCACTCCTTCATCACTAGCTTTACTGATAATTGAAACTTCTTCATCAGATCTTACATAAACACCTTTGTTTGCAACAGCAGAAACTACTACAGTAAGAAAGATTGCAACAACAAGACTAGAAAATTTGAACATTTTATGAAATTATAAATGCGTAAAAGATAAAGAAGATAAATGATATATACAAATAAATATTATATAAAATACAACATTCCTTAGAAATTACAAATGTTTTAAAGCAATTGATAGTGTGTATACATTTTTTATTGAAAGTAAAACTTAATTGTTTATGTGTTACTTTCATTGCCATATTGTGTATAAATTAATGCAGAGAAAGCTTGCAATTCTTTGATATACGCAAATGCCTAAAAAAAACAACAACATTTGAGTAATTAGATGATAGTATACTTTGTAAAAAAAAAAAAAAAAATTCCCCTTCCTCCACTTACATTAAGGTATTCATTGCCAGCAATAACGAGATGAGATTGTCTACCAATTGTAGGTAGCAAATTAGCCAACGAAACTCTCTTGCCTTGCACCAATGTTAATGCTTCTGCAGCTGTAACTTCTCTAATACTAGATGCCATAGGTTCATTAGCAGGTAATAAAGCAGTGACAAAGGCATGATGATCAAAAATAGCAAACACTTCGTCTAAACAAGATCCCAACACTTGATTGAAATCAGGGCTATCAATGAAATCTTTAGTTTCATCTAGTAGTTTTTTTAGTGTAATTGTACTGCTGCTATTGTTTGTACTTTCTTTTTGATAATCATCATCAAATCCAGCTCCACGAATAAATTCTAATTCTTCTTTATCAGTATCAGGCAACATCCATTTACAATAATTAATGGGCTTTCCCTCATCATCAAATTCAATTGCTCTACGAAGATTGTGTAATAATTGCTCGGCTTCGCTATAATCCAAAGTGCTTTTCAATGGAATTCTATGTAAAAAAAAAAAAAAAAAAAAAAAAAGTGTAAGAGAGATTGAGCGGATAACATTTCTACGTTTTTAATTACCCTGAAACGACTTGATCTACAGCCTTTTGCACTCTTTCAGCACATTGCTTCCATCCACGATGAAGTAACCACCAACTTGCACTCAAGAACATGCGCTCAATTTGAGGGTCTAAAAATCCAACATCTGGTTCCTCTCCTTCTTGTTGCAAACGAATAGTGGGTTCACTTTTGTTAAGCACAGAAACGGACCAAATGTAAGTAAATCGACCCAACAAATTCAATTGAATATGTGTTAATAAAGTCAATAAAGTAACTGAATAGATTGATGTGAAAGTTCTAGTAAAACCTAAAGAAATTCGTTTTAATAAATCTGCTGCGTAGAATCTCAATTGATTTTTTTGCGCTTACTTTTTGTTTTGATCTCTTCCCAAAGAAGATGCTTTTCTCTCTTGTCCAAAATACCTTCAGGAACAGGTCTATCCTCTTCTTCAGCATTGAAAGAGGTAGAAAGACTACCAACACTGGAATCCAATGTTAAAGGTTTTGGTGTTGGAGATGTAGGTTGTTGTTGTTGTTGCTCTTCTGTTGATTGAGTTTCTGATTTTTCTTCTTCAGGTGTGGGTGTTGCATCAGCATCTACAAGAACGCCAGATTCATTAATGTCCTTTTCATCGCTCAATTGAAGCATAGCTTCTTGCTCTTCTCTTAAACGAGCAGCTTCCTCTCTTTCTTTTCTTAATCTTAATTCAATTTTTTCTAATTTTCTAGATTCTTGTAATTTAGCCCAATCCTTTTCAATGTTCATTTCATGTAAAATTTGATCTCCCAATGTAGGTAAAAGAGAAAGAACTGTAAATACACAGTCGTTTTGATTTTGTTGGAATCGGCGTTTAAGACTACATGTACATTAGTATATATATTCTACAAGTTTTTGAGCATACACTCACTTTTCTTTGGCAAGTCTATCAGCAGTTGATTTCTCTTGAATATCTCTAATTTTATTGGTAGCATATTTGCCTGCAAAATAACCGCCACCTGCAATGGTTGCCGTAATCAATAGACCTTGTTTATGTCTTTTTACATAATCTTTTACAGACGTGATAAATGTCATCTTTTTGGAATAAATATGTATTATAAATGAACAAAAATGCTTTCTTTTCATGTGAAAAAATCAAGGCGGGGGTAAGGTTAATTTGCAACTCAAGAGTTGAGCTCCAGTCACGATTGTATTGACGATTTGTCATTGTTAAAACTTAAAATATGGACAACAAGAAAATCTTTGCTTTTTGTTACCTTGAAAGCTTGTGTGTAGCCGAAATTTTTTAAGAGTTTTCATATTCTATGCTACAGTATTTACACTTTAAATTCAGACAAAATAAGTAAAATTTGGGATGAAATACGAACAAAATTGGGATGTAATGAGGATAAAGGTTGGATAAAATGAGGGTAAAATTGAGATGAAATGAGAATGAGATTTAGAGATAGTGAGAAGAGAAAGCAAAAAAGAATAAATTAGTCTCAAGTATTTCAAAGAGTTAATCCAAATAAACTTACCTGTAATAATCTAAAGTCTTTCTGATAGCAGAAAGCCAAATCATGTACATTATGGCGATATGAAATACATATTAAATAAATCTAAATTCTCTTAAAAGCAGTAGGACGACCATCTCGATTCCAAATGGAAGATGCAATGGACATCATATTCTTGGATGCGTTTACATCTCGCTGCCACAGTGTTTTACATGTTTTACAGACAAGAACACCATAA